>VUQR01005883.1:31005-70176 GCA_015108515.1 Hemichromis elongatus
TCTTGTTTGTTTAGTTTTTTTGGCTTTTCTCTGCTTTTATTGCATCATTTCAGTCCTTTCTGCTTTTACATTTCTGAAGCTCATTTTGGAGCTCCTGAACGTTTTTGTGAAGAACACAGTTCTTGTGACTACGGGTCTCCTTAACTGATTTGATTTCATCATATTTGCTGTCTAAATCTTTGAAGCGCCCAAGCACAAGGTCGTGGACTTCTTCAGATTCTCTCCCGGTAAATGTTTTCCACCTAGCTTTGACAGAATGTGTTAAGGAGCCACAGTTTTGCATTTTTATATTGTTCTTTTGGATTTTGCTCCAGCCTGACCTGTTTTCAGCTTTTAGTTCTGTGAACTAGATCCACACCCTTATCATCCATGCAGTTTTTCTGTCAGCTGCTGGACTTCCTTCTGGAGATTTACGCTGCATTTGTTCAAGGTTTGGATGTCCTCCTATTTTGTTTTACATTCATCCACCAGCTGATTTTGCTTAGAAACTTTCCGCTGAGCCTTCTGTTGCAACACACTGTTTTGCCGAGTCAAGGTTTTGTTGTCTGTTCTAACTTTCTTAGATATTCATCCTCAGATGCTTTTGCATCCTTAAGCTTCATGTTTATGGCACCAAGATCTTCCTGAAGAATCTGGTTGTTTTTGATTCAATCTTGGTTTTCTTTTTGTACAGACAAGTACAAGTTGTTCCTCCAAAGCTATTTGAGTCTCAAGTTTATTGTTCATGTCCTGGACTTGGTTATTTGGAAATAAGAAATAAACAGATAAATAAATCCCTGGCAGTTTTTTTTCAGCCTTGTTTTTAGCCCTTTCTTCATACCTTGTTATTCATTATTATTTGTAAGCTGAATTGAGAGGTCCTCTATTTGGAGTGTCGAGATCTCATTCTGTTGTTGATGCCTTCTGTTCCCCCATGAACAGTAGAAACCTACAGAGAAGACCTTTTGGTCTGTTCTTGTAATTATCCTGGTGGAAGGTCTTTCCTGATAGCCTGTTTATGCTGAAACATTTTGTATTTTTATGTTTTAGAAATGAATCTAAAACAAACTATAATTTTATTGTGTTGTTCAGAGATCAAAGAATCATCCATCAAGTACAGGTAGCTGAAGCTTCAGCTTGCCAAGAAACCTAAAGGATTTAAAGAGGAGTGGGCCAGAATCCCATCCCCCCCTTCCCCCGAGATATCTGCAATCCTGGTGATCATCTACAAGAAATGTTTTAGAGTTTTACCATCATGTACTCGGTCATAATTTGCTTGGGGATCAAATACTTCATTCAGTGACATGCAAATCAAATATATAACTTTATGTATTTTTTTTTGTGAATTTTCGGTTGACATTTTGCCTCTTTTCATGAAAAAGAAACTAGATTAGAGGCTGTTCATTTCTGAAAAATTCAGCAGAGGAATCAAATAATTATTTCCTCCGACTGTATGCGAGGTTCATGTGTGACTTTGAAATCTATATGGTGACACTTGAGCTGTGGGAGGGTCTTGATCTTTCGTGTGACACATTCACAAAGATGGGACTTTTTTTCATGTAAGATTCTGGAAATATTGATGTTCCCTATGATGACCCGGAGTATCTCAGCATGTACATTTGATTTATTAATTCCCATCTTTAAATGTTGTTTCTGAAAATCCCCCCTAGGTTGATAACAAAATTTGATTGACATTACAAATAATGAATGAATAAAATAAATTCCAATGACTGTCTCCACGTGTAGCGAGCACTGACACCCTTTCTTGAGTTGTCCTTCCCCTCCAGCACCCCTGACTTGCTGTGAATATAAAAAGATGAGGCATTCGGCAATCAATGTTTGTAACAGTGTTGCGCTGTTATCCCTCATTTCTGCTGGGGCCTCCATGTGATTTATTGGGGCTCCTGAGGCTCACAACCAGCATGGCGCACTGCTGGGGGAGGGAGAATGTGTTTGAGGATGTGTGCATGAGAATATTTTTTTGTGTGTATAGAATGTTTGGAATGTGACACGAGGGAATTAAAATTGTGTATCTGCAAGGAAATACTTTACCCTCTTGGAAATGGTGTGTATGCTTTGAATTATGATTTTGGCCCTCATGTAAATTAGCCTGACAATCTGTTTTTTTTAATAGGGAAAGGCTCTCCCCTCGACATCACTTTGCGGGGTGGTCTTTTAAATGGAGCCGGTGCTGCTGTATATCACTTACGCAATTACAACCTTCACAAATGTATTGGTAATAAAAGAGACGTTTATGAGCATGCAAGCATGCAAAGCTGAAGAGAACATGGTAACAGAGGAGTAGCATTGGTGTAAGGAGGCAGGGCGTGGCAAGCTTTAGGAGGATGCGGTGTTGTGGCATGACTTTGACCTCTTGATATCTGTTGAGTTGACTGTGTGTGTGCATGTGCATGTAGTGTGTGCGCGCACACGTTCTCAACAGCCAATGAATACAAATTCTAGTTTGTTATGAATCAACATCTAAATTACCACAATGGCTAATTGTCCTGCTATAATCTCTCTTCTTCTTTTGTACTTAAAATGAATAAATATGACCCCTCTTCTTCTCGATCCTTCTTTCTCCCATGATCCACCACAGCTATAATGAGATTTGATGTTAATCCCGGCACAATATCACAAGATTACGCTCCGCCATAATGCTCCGTGCAGGCATCGCAGAGGATGGAGAATGGGTTTGGCGCACGCAGAGGAAGCTTGGCTGGGTGAAAGCACATTAATGTAATCTAAGTGTAATTGGGTGGTAATGCAGCTTGTATGTAGATGAAAGGAGGAGTGGAAAAGCTATTTTTTTCCTTGCATGTCATCCTTTCTGTCAGACAAGCACAGGGAGGGAGAGCAGGAACAACACGATGCCCACGGTGCTATAGGCTGAGCCAGACAGAAGGAAGGAACTGATGGGGCAGGGTCAAAGACTGCCTGGAGACTGTGTGACAGAGATTATTTATCTCTACACTGATGTCAAATTTTTGTGGTGAGAGTGGCTTCTTCAGAGGATGCAGTTAATGAACACAGTGATCAATAAAGAGAAACTGGGCAAAGTTTAGGAAAATGTATTTTGGATTTTTTCAACAGTCAACAGAGAATCAAATCTATTTCATTGGCTCAATAATTTGAATTCAGAATTTATATAACATTAAAATGTATTTAATTAAACTATAATTTTTGAAAAAAAAATCTTACAGAGTTGCATTTCTTCCATTAATATATAAGCCTCAGCCATGTGAATCATAAATTTGACTGTAGAGAATAATTTCAAAAAGCTTGGTGCAGTGTTCTCTTGGATACCTTACATGTTGTGGTTTACTGGTATTTTAAAATGATATGACTAATCAATGTGCTATATATAAAGTAACTGGAAACAACCTCGAAGGCCACGGTGATGAAGGCAAGACGAACTATAAATAAAATCACGAACAAGCTTCGGAATGTTCTTGGGAGGCTGCTGTAAATAACATGGGTGTTTTTATGGTCTCTTAAGATGACCAAGGGTGTGTATTTTGCAATAATGTAGCCACAAAAATGTTCTGCTTGCCCTGCTAATATCTTTTCCCAATGCTCGTCTTTAGTTTTTTTTTATCTTCCAAGTAAATTAAATTATTAAGATGCATAGAAAGAAACGTGCATGTATAAATGGACCAGTGGTGGAGGCGGGATAGACTTTGGGTCATCCTATTTAATTTTGATTGGCCAACCCGGCTCCATAGGTTATTAATATTCACACAAGGTAATACATTTGATTACCAGTCTAATTTGTGGGACTGGTAAATGCTACTGTTCAACTGGTTTTAAAGAGCAAGGGGTATGAAAGCATACTGGGAAAGGCCTCAGACAAATCTACCCAAGCACTTGGGTAAGAAAATAAAAATACTTTACTGAGCAGGGAGTGAATGTAATTATGCCACAATCCTGGAAATATGATGATCTTCACATGTACTAATCAGGAATCTATCCCTGTTTTGAACCATTTAGTACCATATTAGTGACTTGCTCATTCCAGCATATAACTATAATTGTTGATGTATTAAAAGCATCAGTGGCCTTCTCATTAAAACATCAGGAGGATTTGACCTAAATTTACCAAAAAGGCTTAGGGGGTAAAAGCTGGCTTTGACATTAGATTGGCACCTTAAAAGGCACCCACTAAAAGCACTTATAAACCACTAACATATTCAGTAACAACAAAGCATCAGATTGACAACATTGTATGTCTACACTAACCAAGGGCCTGGTCACACCACAAAATGGGAAAGCACTGCAAAGCTTGCTGATGATGGTGGTACAGATGGCTGACTAGTCATTTGCCACTTCTGCAGCTGGCAAGCTAATTCCTGAAAAGTTAGCCAGCCAGACTTTCAGTCATGGCTCTAGTTCTCTAAGCTAGCTGGCTTGCTTGCAGAAAGAGAGAGTTCCTGCTCGCATGTTCAGTAGTTTATTCCATAGTAGTGCAACAATTTTTTAATACGTAGGCGGAAAAAAAAAAGAAACAAATCTGGTGATTTGTGCAAATTTGGGTCACTGAGTCACTGAGAAGTTGATGCACCTGATTTGTGTGGCTATATTTTACTCTGGGAAGCTAATATTATAATTGTTTTTTCTGGGGACATTATTCCCTTTCTAGACGTTACTTGTATGGGGCAGACCAGCCTTACTCTATAAATGGACCAGTGGTGAAAAGCATAAAAAAGCTTTAGCAATATTTGCTATTTTCTTTTACACTCTTACCTCTGTTATTCATTAATTTTCTTCATACACATATGATTAGCTGTTTCCCTGCAGGTGCCAATATCCTAATAGCTTTGCATTTTTACTGCCAGTGCATTATTTCTTTAGTATTTAGTTTGGTTGATCTTGCCAGCATGAGATTTTAAATCCCAAGATAACAGGGATGTTTTGGCAGGTAAGGTTTTAGCTGTGAGGGTCAGATACCATTCCTGAATCAGTTCCTTGTCACTACGAAACAGTCTGTGATCTCTGAAAACAATAAACAGCAAGGTGCCAGGAAAATGTCAGACTCGGGCAAGCTTGTGAAGCAAAATAACCAAGATAATATTGACACCACAACATGCATTCCTCGAGCTAATGAGCTGTCACTTCTCCTGTCAGTCTTCACCTTCACGATTTTATTACCCCATTAAAGAAAGCCAGGGTACCTGTAGCCACACAAACATGAACGCACAAATGTACACACGCCCAAGCGTGCTGTCTGCTTTCAACAGTTACCGTGACGACGGGAAAAATGCCACAGATCTGGCAGATTGTTGCAGTTTTTGGAGGGTTTATTTTAGCTGCGGTTCATCACCCAAGTAAAGCCTTGGGTTTAAATTTGGTGAAGAATTACACTACACTACACTACACTTTTATGTGCCTTTTCTAAAACAAGGTTTTCCACATGTAAGAGATTTCCTGATGTTTGTGTACATGCTTGTGTGCTCTTGTCACTCAGTCTGGCGGGCTCACACAGTTTATCACTTGCATTACTTTCTCTGTCTCCTCTGTCCTCTTTTTTTCTGCCTCTTGTTGCCTCCTCTCTTAGGTTTAGCTGTGCACAGTGAGATGCGAGTCGGTGGATCAAGACTGAGGGATCAAAGCTGTTGCTGACATGAGTTGTGTGGCTGTTTACCTGTGTGGGTGTATCTTTACATTAAGTCAACCTCCGGAACTCTAGCTGCAGGCTTTTTGCACCTTATTTGCCAAATTGGCTCCGTAGGGAGTTTTGAGACTTCTTCTACAGTAGACTTCTTTTAGTGGCACAGTCATTTGGAAAAGATTTGAACTTAAGTGTAAAAACAAAGGGAATATTTAAAACTTGCTTATTGTGATTTAACACTAATATAACACGCATTACTTTGGTGGCATTAAAAGCAAACTATGTAAAATAGATGCTTTTAACTGGGACCTGACTGAGTAGATTCACATATTCACAGCGTTTGTGTTTGTCATATAGTTATTCTGCATTAGGGTGCATACAGAGCACTTTTAGTGGGCTCTACACACTTCTTTATGCTATTATGACAATGCATATTTTGCAAATTATCAGTATTTACTCTAGCATATGGTGTATTTGTTCTCCTGCATGTTTCCAATTGATTTTCTTTACTCTGCATTATTTTACAAACTTCTGCACTACATACATTAGTACATCGACTTTGTGTTGATGCTTTTTGCTCATTAATGGCTCTTACATGTTTATGCATATGTTTTAATTTAATAGTACGACTGCATAATGTTAAATAGTTCCCAGTCAAAAATAATAAGCACTTTATGAATATAAAACTACGTTGCTTTAACTGTGCTAAGGAATCTTCTTGTAAACTGCAGAATGGTCAGTGAGGTCCCCTAAGTGCCATAATGTGTAGCAATAGATCCCTACTGCATTTATTAGATTTATCAGTAATATTAATGGCCCACTGTGGAGCCTAGTGAAGTATGGCAAGGCTATTACAGATGTCCTAATTGCTAAGTATATTCCCATTAGTCTTTTTTCTGTCCAGTTAACACTGGCTTATAAGCAGACATAAGAGTGTACATGAATATTGTTTGTAACATTCAGTACTGCCAAAATGAAGTAAATGTATCTGAGTATCTGCACATCTTTTATATTAGTAACTGACTAAATGAAATCTTGTACTACTAAAAGAATATGTAAATTATAGAATATTACTGGCTACATTTGGCCAAAACAAGTGAAATAAGGATCTGTGGCAAATTTTTAAAAATAGATTTCGTATTATATGTTCAAGAGCTGGTACAGTACACATGCTGCCCAAATGACATTTATGTTGAAGGAATGCCATTAGAATGTTATAGCATTTTAATGTGATGGCAAGGTGTTCTTTATGTTTGACCTCTGACCTACTGAGGTGATAATTTATAACACACGCTGTCTCAACCCACACGCTCTCCCCGAGGAAATCAGGCAGGCTCTATGGCCATCATTTACATCTATTCGAATTGAAGCAGCAATGTGTAGTTAATGCCCCAGGCCTTATGAATCAAACTTTATTGACCACTTGGAGAGTGCAGACACCCTTTGAATACCAAGTGCTAGTGAAAGGCCACTGGGTGAGAGAAATGCGTACCAGCTGTGGAGCTGAAACTGGGATTACCAGCACTATACGGCAAGCTGTGATAAAACTGCAGCGGCTGCTACTCATAAATATGGAGATTTCACTTTCAATAGGATTCCTTACAAGTGAAGGAGATTTAGCATGCAACATTATTTTAAACATAAAAACACAGGCACAAATTTGCAGATATCAAGTTTTTCTTTTACTTGTGAAAAACAAAACAAAAGGAAAAACCCTTCAAGGTCTTCAAGTCAGCATGTACAGTATGTGAAATATCCAATTAAAAAAAATTTTTTTTTTAGCTCCATTAAAGATAAGTGATGGTGTGAGACTTGGCCAAGCAGAATCCTTTTAGTTTCATTTTGTTATTTATTAATACAAAAGATACAAACATAATTTAAGACAATTACTAAAACTAAAGTGTTCATCTGTAAAAACATCATCTGATATGAAAAATGTATTTCACTTTTCAGGAATCAAGATTGAAACTCACTATTTGCCCTTGAATAATTATAAAAACTATTGAAAGGGCCAAGGGAAAGGCACAAATTGTAATTTTACTTTATTAATTAAATCAAATGGAAACCTTTATTTCCAGTTCTGTGTTTTATTTCAGCTGTAACCTAATAATAAAAGCAGTTTTGAACAGACTGTGTGAGATTAGGTTACCAGTGTTAATTGAGAGTAGCTGTGTCACTTCCAGATTCATTCAGCTGTTGCTTATTAATGCTAATGCTGATTCCTTGCTGGTTTTACTGTTGCCTGAACTACTTATATTTGCAGTATGCAGTGAGGAAGAAACATAACTGTGTTTAGTTTTAAATGACACTTGACATGTATGTGTCTTTTAGTCATTTTTTTTCTAAATGACAACGAGATTGCTACATTTATTTTGTTTTCATTTGTTTTTTGTTCAGACAGTTAGTTAGCGTAGTGACGGTTGAGTTATTGTTTAGATGTCAAGCAAGTAAAAGAGTTGTCTGAATTTCAGTAGAAATAAGGACAGAAGTCTGTGAGCTGCTTTGTTTTCAGGGGCTTGGAATTGTACAAGCTGGCTGACTTAAGTTCTGGGCACGAAACGATCATTAATGTTATTAGAAACAGTTGTGCTGTTACTACTACCAGTAACAGTGGTTGTGTTAGTAGTATTTATTTATTTTTGGTAGATTGAGTAATGACCACAGTAGCTGGTTATATATAAAACACTGTAGGGTTATTCTGAGCACTGGCTACTGGTTATATCTTGCAATGTATGGAACAACACATACAGTTTGTCATGTAAAATATTTTTTCCTATTTAAGTCTTCTTTCCTTCTTTTACAAAGCCGCTTTATGCATTCTGTTACATGTCACACAAAGCAGATGAAGAATGACCTCTGACCCCAGTGACCTAGATACAAGGTCTTCCTGTCATTCTGATTGGTGGTACCAGCTAACCTTTTCCTTGCAGCAAAAAGAAAGTGTGCCATGCTGTTCCCTGTGAGATCCCTTTTTTCTTTTGTAATATTCAAGGAGAAAAATTGAGAAAAATTAGTAGTCATGCAGTATGCATGACTTTAGAAAACCCCTCATATAATTCCATTGCTGAGGGAACTGGGGAATTCCAGAAGTAATATAGCTGTGTTTTTAGCAAGTTTAGCATTTCTAGGTTGCAGTGTTGTTGCCTACACTATATTTGTGTTGCTGTGTGTTTCTAGTTATGGAAGAGCAATGGCGTAATTTTTTTCATTAGCTGTTGTAGCAAATATCCTCTCTGCATTACTTTTTTTTTTTTTAAGGCTACCAGATAATGTAATGGAACAACATCCCAGTGGTACTTAAAAGAAGTGTTTTTCAGCTTTTTCCTACCAGGTAACACTCTAGGTAAGTTTCAGTGGAAAAGCTCGCTGGGTTCCAGCGCTCAAGTCATGGTGTCCCCAAGAACCAATTCTGAGTTGGCAGCACTTGACGTGATTGCCCTTAAGTAACTGACAAGGTTGCAGTGTTACATTGCACTCTGCAGCTGGGTAAGTGTTTAGTGGCAAAAAAAGAACTGTTAAGATCCTGCTGGTGTTAAGAGAGGAGATGAAAGTGAACACAAGTTATACAGGCCCCCTAAGGGTGGAGCGGTGTTTGGCTGGGGCGACTGTTTTCTGTGATGCCTTGTCTCTTGTTACCTTGAGGAAATACTGGAGCACTTGACTGGACATCTTCTGTGGATGGATAGTGGGTGAATTGCGGTGCAGAGAATATTGATTATAGCGACAGTACAATCATATTTCTGTTTGGGGAATCTGTATACACTAATGTATTTGCTCTAGTATTGTGTCATTGTTTGTTCTATGTTTTGCTCTAAGACTTTAAAGCACTATTAGAACATGATTAATAAACTCTATTGTGGCATATTATGGACAGATAATGGACAGAAAATATGTTTTTCCTGTCTGTTAAGTTTGAATAATTCCACTTTTCCCAGACAGCCCACTTCCTTATTTCTGAAACCACAAGTTCTATTTATGGGTTTTACTTAATGTCAGACACCGATTTAAAGGATGTGACAAGTGTGTATCACAAGATATTTTCATAAATAAAACAATGTATGTAAGGTGTACAGAAAAGTGGTGTACATATTAGCCCTTCACTGTTGACAAAGTGTTATTGAACATGTAAACACAAAAATGTTGATCTTGGGATGATGGGGAGGGGGGGTTGTATAAATATTAGAGAGCCTCCAAGACAGTGGGATGGGCATCATAACTCATGCTTCTAGTACTTCTTGACTCTCCTGTTTAAGAGTCAACATTTTCCTAGCCCACGCATCTGTTTATGAGCATGACCAAGAACATGCTCATCATTTTTTCCCAGTCACGGTCTTGTGTACTGAATTTGTTACCAACATTGACTTTCCGTCACAGAGACGTGAGGACCTGGGGGTGCCTTTAAAAGTATATTGACCAAATTTAAAGGAGATGAGATATTTACATTTTCTGGGTCGAATCTTGGTAGTTTTGATTGCATCTTGTATTACTGTCAAGGCTTTAGATAATGATATTGTGAAATATGATCTTACATACATATTTATAGAACTAGTCTGTTAGATGTGGGGTTTAATTCATAAACCATGCAATAACTGTGCAGGCTGTGCAGTGTAAGGCCTAGTAAATGGATGTCAGTAAACCAAGTAGTGTACAGAGGAGGAAGCTCCAGCCCTATAGATATGGACCCACTGCAGTTTACCCAATGTGAGAATACCTTAGTGCTTCCCATGCTTCTTTTTGCTCGAAAATAGGTTTCGATAATAAGACAACAAAAACAACTGCTCAATGTAGAACAAACGGCATGAAGATTCTCCTCGCTCTCTCTCAGCACCATGGCAACATTCACTTTGATATGCAGAAACCCCCGCCATTTGTACAGTGCAGCACCAAGGGGAATATTGACTTTTTGGAGAGGCAGAGAGTTTTTGCATTAATTGTGTTGGGGTTTTTTGTTTTTTTTTGGTATTTTCTCCATGTGAATCATAGAATGTGTTGCCTTTTGTTTTCACAGATGTGGACGCAAGACATCGTACCAGGGACTACACTGAGGGAGAAACAAGCATAACTCTTCTCTTCATGTAAAACTAGACAACCTTCAGACTGGGCGTCATCACATATCATCTCTTTGCTCCAGTTATCATAATGACCCTGTCTTCATAGCCTTCTGCTTGAAACTTGGTATTTTCTCAGCTAACAGAGCCTTCTCGTTTTACTTTGACCATACAAACCAACCTCTGGGATGGATCGCCTGTGTCCGGGCGAAGGCGTTAGCCGGACACAGGCTTTTGTTGTCAAACTGTAGCCTGGATTCTGGACCAAACTGGATTGTGTTCAACTTACTTCATGTGATTATTTTCTGGAGTTATTCATTTGGATCAGGGATGGATGTACCGGAAGCCAGCAAGCATGGCAAGAAGTCGACAAGTCAAAAGCTGGAGGACCAGAAAAAGGTAGGGGACATTTTTCTGTCCTTTTAACTTTTCTCCTGCAATTCCCTTTTCCTTAGCTTCTCTGGGTTTGTGTGTGCACATGTGTGCACGCTGCATTTTCAAAGAATCAGCTGTATATAGAAGCCAAGGGATAAAAGTTTGTTTATCACCTGGTATCTTGTTCTCCTTACAAAAATGAGAACATGTTGGCCCAATGCCTGCTGTTGTGTGAATTCCCCGTAGCTTTTTTGCTCCATATCTGCTAATAGCTATTTATAAAGAATAGGAGGGGAAAGGTGGAGTTTCTTCTCCCCCTCGGTGCTTTCACTCTTTTATCTTGGCTCGTGTGGTGTCACAGTGGGCAGGGTGCATCCCAGCCTCCCTCTGAGGATACATATTTACTCTCTGTTTGAGATGCGTTTTATGTTCCTGTGTCTGGGAATAGGGAAGTGAACTATAATTTTAACAATAAGATGAATATGATTTCCTTTTTATTTTTTGGGGGGGGGTGGGGTGTTTTGGTAAAACTATATCATGTGCTATAATGGTCTCTTGTGTCTCTATAAATGGCAAAGTTCCAATACATAATGGTGAGATTAGAAGAAGGTGGTTTTGAGTCATGCTCTAAATGCTGCACATTGGACCTCAGCTGGATCAGATTCATCTGTAACAGCGGTGGCTGGATCGATGGAGAGAGCTCAGGCGTCAGGCAAGTTCACGCTGTCTGCAGAATGTGGATTCGAGGACAGTGGCGCTGGCTTTTGCCTGTCTGGTCAATAAAAACCAGTGGCTTGTCTTTATTTAGCAGATGGCAAAGCTGTATATGCATCCAGTGTACATTTGAATACATCCACATGATCTAATTCAAGTGCTGTCTTACATTTTTTCGTATAATGAGTTAATGACAAAGATATACTAGATGCCATTTTGGCCCCCTGCCATACATATAGAGGGAGAGAAAAATATTAAAATTAAAATGCAGTGAAGTCAACTAGCCTGAGCAACTGAATTTTCAAATGTTTAATGTCATTGACACTATGAGACTAACTTCATCTGCTCATCTTGTTAGTTTTAGGCTATATGTAGGCTATGACATTTGCCTAAGCTCTGTGCACACCTTATTTTAAAATGTAATACTGCCATTACATAATTATCTAAATAATCATCTGGAGGCCAGTGTTATTTTTTTTTAGTAAAAAAGCTTTTCTAATGTAAGTTCTCAAGTATTTTGAACTCAAGTCACAATTTGTGGTAGTAAAGTTTAGAGTTGGCCATCTTGCTTAGAGTTCAGGTGTTCATATCATATTAATGTTCATATAGGTATATTGAAGGTGTGACACTAAGTACAGTGGGTTTCTGGGCTGATTATGGAACCTCTGTTTGCACAGACTGTAATGTGCACTATGAGCAGCTGCTTGTGGGAAAGCTTTAGCCTCGGTATCTAGCAAAATGTATTTGCTTCTGGTATGGCTTTACTCGTGTTAAGTTTGTACTTTTTTAAACATCTAGTGAGAATTTTTCTCTACTTTTAAGGGACTATTATTTTATATAAAAGGCCTACTTTGTATTTTGTTTTCCCCCTTTTGTCTGGAGAGCTCCGTAAGTTGACTTTTATATGGACTTAACAAATACACATACTAAGATGCAAAAAACAAAGCCTGTTAGACAGAGACTTCACTTCCTCCCTCTTCCTCTGACCTCATTCTTCTAATGAAGTGCATTTGATAAGCATAATGAATGTCCATGTGAAGTCTGGGAACATAAGAGTGCATGTGCAGTGATGCTTCAAGTCTGACTTTTGCAGCACTATCAGGGTCTCAGTAAAAAGGATGATTGTTCTTTTTTTTAATATTTTCTTTTGCTTGTAGAACTGAGTGACATAGCAGGGTTTTTTTCTCTTTAGCACAATACAAATATGTCTTGCTGCAAATTTTTATACCTTGTAATGGAAGACAAAATACTAATAATTCCCAATAATGGATCAATGAAGCTGATTTCCACAAGCCCATTGATTTTTAAGAGAAGAGATGTGAGCATGAAGCTGGATTTGTGCACAATATGCCCATGTTGTATATCTCCTGTCATGTGACATGAATTATAATTGAATACTGTTCTAATAATGTCGATCACGCTATCTCCATTTTCTGGGAGAAACGTATGTAGTGGCTCTCTATTTTCCAACCTCTGCGTTATAGGTACGTTGTAGGTAAAGGGATTTTAGCATTAAGCTCAGTTTGGAGCAGAGTGAATGAGCAGAGCATGGCATCAAATATTCGTCTATCAGGGGAATTTGACTGAAACAGTCTGGCTCTCATTTCAGTTAGATGTGTGTCCAGCCAAAAGATAAGTTCTCCCTCTTTGCTGTGATTGTTGCCTTGAGCTAGGCAATAAATGGTTTAGAGCAAAAAGAGCTTCTTATAAGGTTTTAAATATTCCTCGTGTGCTTCTGTGGGGGTTTTCTGTGTGCTGTAGTTGCCTGACTGGATCAGGTTAGTCTCTTATGGATGTGTCATCTATAGTAATTGAACTTTGCACATAATAAATGCTGTACTTAAAGAAATGTTGTGTAAAAGATGGAGCAAATACATTCTGTCTCTTTATCTTTTATAATGTGACCTGAAGTTTTTTTTTTCTTTTATTTTGTGTGGGGTGGAATAGGCTGAACTTGTGCAGAAAAATGTCAGGGACGAATTTAATTTAGGAATTAAATTGATTTTCTTTCTTGCTTAGAGTTAGATAAGAAAATCAGTACTACTGATCTTTGTAAAGTAAACATGGCAGCAGCTCACTAGCTTAGCTAAAGCACTACTGGCATCATGACTTTAGGAAGTTTTTGCCTCCACCCAGCCAGTCTAATGCTTAACCTAACATGACACTACAATTTGTCATTTTTACACTTACATATTGAACAAACAAGATATAATCTGTTAGCTAATGAGCTTTAAATGTGCTGCTAGTCAGATTATGTTACCTGGAATAAAGCCAGAGCCAAGTTAGTAGTAAAACTGAATATTTAATTTTTTTTTTCAGCTAAAACTAGCTTCACATTTACTGTACGAACATTAGAAGTATTTTCAGTCTTCTCATTTTTTTATGTATTCTTTGGCTCTGTCTACAGTGTTCAAGTGGACTATCAGGATTACATTTGTTCACCAAACTAAATATGTCAAGTTCAAACTTACTTGATGAGCTTTAAATAAGTTCTGCACGCATTAAGATGTGTAAGAAGTTTCTATTTGTAATATGCTCCTGTGAATACTCAGTGGATAAACATGTTGAGGGTCTTTGTGTGAAATCTAGAAAGCTGTGTTTTGCCAGCACTCTTATTTTATCACCCTGGGAGTGTTTGTTCCCTTCCTCCCACACTTTACACTTTTCCTCCCCCATTACTCGCTGTCTTTTTCCCAGATGGATGGTACTTCTTATTTTCACGTTCATCCATTTTGAAGCAGTAATTACGACCATAATGCTTACTAGGGAAAAGAAGCTCATAGTAATTGGTTGTGAATGGTCAGGCAGGGGCGGGAGCTATGTTACTAAGGCATCTCATGGGAATGTTGTCAACAACCCCTCACTACCTGTGAGATTTTTCCATTCCCTGCCACTGTTAGATCCTGTTAAAGCTGTAATGCATATGCACCTTTTTATACCCTGACAAATAATGAGCCCAGTGGCATTGAGCTGAATGAACTGGTTTGTCCTCTGTTTGATAGACTGTTCCAAATGTATTACACCTGTGCTGCTTTTACATTGCACTGCTTGGATTTCCATCCATCCATCTTCTGCCGCTTATCCGGGGCCGGGGGCAGCAGCCAAGCAAAGAAGCCCAGACCTCCCTCTCGCCAGCAACCGCCTGCAGCTTGTCTGGGGGAACACCAAGGCGTTCCCAGGCCAGCCCAGAGATATAATCTCTCCAGAATGTCCTGGGTCTGCCCCGGGGCCTCACCCAGAAGTCACTCAGAAAGCATCCTTGTTAGATACCCGAACCACCTCAACTGGCTCCTTTAATGTGGAGGAGCAGCGGCTCTACTCTGAGCCCCTTCTGGATGGTTGAACTTCTTACCATCTCTAGGGGAGATTCCAGCCACCTTTCGGAGAAAGCCCATTTCCGCTGCTTGTATCAGTGATCTTGTTCTCTCGGTCACTACCTACAGCTTGTGATCATAGGTGAGGGTAGGGACGTAGATCCGACCCGCTTTTACGCTCTCTCTTTACCACAACAGACCGGTACAGCGTCTGCATCACTGCATCTGCATCACTGCATCTGCAGCACTGCGTCCGCAGCACCAATCCATTTGTTGATCTCCCGCTCTCTTCTCCCATCACTCGTGAACAACAACCCAAGATTATTAAACTCCTCCACTTGGGGCAAGAACTCATCCCTGACCCGGAGTTGGCACCCCACCCTTTTCCGGCTGAGGACCATGGCCTCAGATTTGGAGGTGCTGATTCTTATTGCCACCGCTTCACACTCGGCTGCAAACTGTTCCAAGGTGCTCCAGCGTGCTGGAGGCCATCACCCAATGAAGCCAACAAAACTACATCATCCGCGAAAAGCAGGGATGAAATTCTGAGACCACCCCAGTGAAAGCCTTTCCGCCACTTGGCTATGCCTAGAAATTCTGTCCATAAAAATTATGAACAGCTAATGCTTGGATTTAAAACTAAATATTTTTACATTATGAAGTCAATCAGGACACTTGAACCACAAATTAAGTATATAAATACACAACTATTGGATTTAAGTCAGGCAAATGTGGGCATATCAATTCCTCCATCCTACATGAGGCCAGGCATTATTGTGTACCAGGAGGAACCCTGGACCCTCTGGGCCAGTGTAAGGTCTGATAATGGATCCAAGGATTTGCCCCAATACAGTCATGGTTGCCTAGCCTGTAGGGGTGTGTGAACCTACTTTCATGTTTTTCACGTGCTCCAGGAGAAAAGCAAAGGGTCCCAGTACACCATGTGCTCTCCAATTCTGGTGTTTTATAGCAAATGCTAATTGGTCTACACATTGCTGGGCAGTGAGCACAGGGCCCACTAGAGGACTTCAGGTGCTCATGCTAGCCTCATGAAGTCTTTCTCTGTTTGTTTGTTTTTCTGGTTGATTAGAGATATTTTCTAACTCTGAGATGCTCATCTGGTTCCTCCTTCCACAAAGGATCAGGACCTTCTACAGCCCTGTCCAGTTCTCCTAGACTCACTGCCTGTCTCCTGGTCTTAAGACTGTGCTGGGAGACAAACTTTCAGGCAATGGCACAAATTGATGTTCAATCCTGAAGGAGGACTATGCGTGCAACCTCTGTAGGGTCCCAGGTATCACCTCTTGCTGCCAGCAGTGACACTGATACTATCCAAATGCAAAATGTATTATTGTATCTTACAATATAAAGCACCTTGAGGTGACAGATGTTGTCATTTGGCACTGTATAAATAAAACTGAATTGAATTGAATCAATACTAATGCAAAAATAATCAGAAAAGAAAAAATGTCAGTGTCCTCCACCTGTAAATCTATTCGTGCTTTGGGAGTTTTCTCATTGTTGACCATCTAGTGGCTTTGTTGTTTATTTAATTAACATCAAAGCAGCTGAAGCTGACTGAGGAACCCCTCTGCTGCTTTATATTATTATAAACTTATATTTGTATAAGCATTTGTATATTTATAGGTTGATTGCTTGACTGCTGCTCCATCAGGTCAACATTATCCATGCTGCACAATAAATAATGCAGTTTTATAGATTTTCTCAATTGCTTAACCCTTTCAGGCCGGTCAGAGCGGCTCCACTCCGCTTTGCGTAACTATTTTTAAATGCCTGTAGAACCACAACCACGTAAGCTAGCACAATAATTTTTTTTGCATATGAAACCGGAGAGTTTGCACTTACATCTTATGCCATCAGCTTGTCCTAGGTCACTGTTTCCTTCCACATAAAGCTTTGCAAAAGTTGTGTAAAAACCACTGGCAGCAACAAAAACATAATATTCCAGAAACGCGTTTTGCCGATCCGATCAACTGTTCAAAACAATTCCTACGTTAGTTCAGAGGTCAGCACGAACTATCGTATGTCTGCCATTTCCTGCCCGAAACCGGAAATGACGTCATTTTCGCGAAAATTTTAGTTTTTTTTCCTTCAATGGCTAATAACCCCAAAAATGAATTTTAAAATTCATGTTTGACTTTATGCTTCTCTGTTTAGTTTCTGGGATGCTTAGAACTCGAATTGCACTCCTGGAAATTGTTTATTTTGATGCACAAGCTGTTTTTCTTAAAAATTTGCATTATAATATTTATTTTCATTTTTCCTGCAGAATACAAAAATTGGTGTATCTCAAAAATAAAACTCTGAAGACACTCAAATAAAATTTCCTGTGGCTGGAAACTATTTTGTGCAACTTTTTTGTGTTTACAATTTTGAGGGATAAACCTCTCAAATTTCTCTAACTAGAAAAATATGTAAAAAAAACCAAAAAATGATTTTCAATTTTTTTGTAGTTTATTGCACTTTCTTGCTGTTTATGTAGTTACTATGTACTGAATGATTACATATTATCAAAATTTGGGCTCTAACGGCTGTTTTGATGTATAACAACTTTAAATGCACCCTACAGCAGGTAAAATATAAAGATAAGCTCTGGCGGATTTGGTGCTATGGTAGGTCTTAAAGGGTTAATAAACCAGCGTGGCTTTGTTTATTAGATTATCTCATGACAATGACAGAAACGCATGTGACGTATGTGGTAGCAACAGACATGTGTTCAACAATGGATAATATGGAATGCAGGGAAGAGTTCGAGCATGTGGCGTTTAAAGTTTGTAAGTACTTACATAACTAAGTTTTATTCCGTAAAAAGTGACAAAAACATTAGCATCCACTGTACACCCTATGTGGGAAGAATGATTTTTCACTGTGGAAAGAAGTTAACTTCACATCTGAGCAAGCACCTAGCAAGCTGCCACAGGAATGTGAAATTCACAGTGAAACCCCCAATCCCCCCACTGCTACACCATGCAAAGCTGCAACAGGTGAATCTTTGATTTTTTCTATTTTTTGCCGTGTTTCACTTGCATCAATTTGCATCAACACAAAAAGTTATTTTATATGATATGCTGGAATATGCAGAAAATAGGTTTAAATGTTAAAGAAATCTCTTCAAGGCTTTCTTTTCTTTTAAGTACTTTTAAATAATAGTTCTCCAGATTTTCTGACAGTCTTTCAAAGTTTTTCTTTGACTGCTTTTTCATTCATTTTCAGTCCAGTCCTTCCACCTGATCCTTTTCTAAGGAATGTTTTTCTTTGCTACTCACCTATGACTCGTTTAGGCCTAAAAAGACACCTAACATGCTAAGTTGCCTTTGCTAAGACTTGCAACAGCTTAACCTTTCAGCATGACAATGATCCCAAACACACTGTCACTGCAGTAGACCTCACTGCATTGAATCATACTTGTTATTAATCTCTGACTCGCTTCCACAGCATGTCCTTTATCCTGTCTCTAACCCGGTTGAAGTGAGAGAAGGAAGATGGCAGACTTCCCTGATCCAGGTTCTGCCAGAGGTTTCTTCCTGTTAAAAGGGAGTTTTTTTCCTTTCCACACTCGCCAAAGTGCTTGCTTGGCTGTTCTTGGGATTTGGAATTGAATTGAATTGAACTTCTTTGCAGCATGGACCTCAAATTATTGAATCAGTGTGGGATCATCTGTACAGAGATCATAACTAAGAACAGAAACATCCAATAGCTTCATGAAACCTGGAGAACTATTCCTGAAGACTACTTAACGAAATGACAAGAAAGCTGCTTTAGAGAGTTCAGACTGTCTTGAAGAATAAAGGTGATCAAACCAAATATTAAGTTTCAAGCTCTTAAGAACCATACATTGTTTTTTCCTCTTATGCTGTATTGCCATTATGTTTGCACATGCATTAACAAGTCAATTTCCTAGCAAACGATGGAGAAATGAGTTGTTGTTCCACCCTTTTCATGGTACGTTAATGTACGGGATTTAACAAAAGAGTTACTAAACTATTTAGTAGCAACAGCAGTTTCTATACATAGACTTTATGTCAAGAAATGTCCACAAAGGCAGTAAAGATGAGAGAAAAGATGCGTTTCTCTTGTTAGATTTGTATATCACTGTTAGAGTTCAAACATGAAAGGAAGTTATACTCTGTAGTCTTTTTCTTAAAAAATATTAAGGATAAAAACAGGGCTGAAAGTTTAACTTGCAGTGAACTAACTCGCTATACTTCAAACCCGCATCCCCTAAAGCATTATGTGAACTCTAATTAGAAAACACAGAGCACGATTATAAGTAAGAATAGACAACATTAATTAATTTAGCGCCTTTTCTGCATACATCAGTACATTGTTTCGACATTACTAAGCCTCAGATTGCACAAACATGGTTCTTATAATCCAGCAATGAGGACGCTTCTCTATACAGTAATTTCCCTCGTGTCTTAAAAAAAAAAATGTATAGCACAACTGACTAATTGCATTCCTGGGTAGCCCCGTGTATGCTGATGATTGTGGAAATAACTATGTGTAAAAGACATGACACTACTGTGCTAAAAGCCTCTAAATAAATGAAGCAAAAAAAAAAAAGGAGATAAGCCTCCCGTTAACAGGATTAACTTTTCATTAATCACTACACTGAAAGGAGTCTCAAAACAAGGTCATATCTTTTGTTTTTTTGAGTGCTCAAAGACCTTAACATGCACTTCCTAAAAACGACTCCACTTTACCAAACTAAAATATTCATGTTTTAGTTATTTTAATAGTTAGACATGCAATTAAGAAGATGTTATACTGGGTGTTTGTTTGATGGACTCACAGATAATTTTCTAGGCCCAATGAAATCGCTTCAGTTTAAAAAAAAAAAAAAGGTCATTTTATGAAACCAATTCCAGTCTTTAAGACATCATTTTGTAAATGTGTGTCTTACTCAGATTCACACAGTATGTTAATCGTTTCTAACTGTGCATCGTTTGCAAATGAAAGCACACAGGCGTACAACATGCATTAAGGCGCTCCTCATTGCAACACGCATTAACAAGAAACTGCTTTAAAAAGTGCTTGAAAGCCTTAAACAAGAAACACAGAATTATATCTTGCCTTACAAATTAAACAAAACTTTAAAAAAAAAAACATGCTTTCCCTTCTGAACTTTTTAATTCTTTTTAAATCACTTTACGAGATTCAACTCTGAGCTGAACAAAGGAGGCGACAATTAATTGAAGGCCTTTCATTAATCGAGCTCAATTTCATATCAGTCTCCGGGGAGAAAGATGCTACGATCGCAGTTCTTTGTCTCATTACGTTTCCTTATCTTTTCAGCGCACTAGTTAATGTTTATTTATTTAACTCGATATTGTCTACAATGCGAGGTAATGAAGATGAGAATGCATGCTTGAGAGGAGGGATGTGCAAAGAGCGACCTGTCAGTTTTGATTAGCCTTACAACAGCGACGACGCAGGCAGACACAGGCAGAAAAAGAAAAGGGAAAACTCGGGGGAATCTGTTTTTTTATTTCCTTTTGTTTTTTGTTTAAACTCCCTAAGCCCCCTTGGAGGAAATCCTCATGAACATTATTATGTTGTATTTATTTCTTTATTTTAAAGGGTGCGTGTGTGGGTTCTTGTATCACTCGCACTGCGGGGACACAAGTCTCTTTCATCTGTATCGTTGCTGGAACACACCTCCCTTTTGGGAAGAGCGGAATAACAAAAATAATTGTCTGTATAGAATTTAATGTCATGGAAATTTACAATGAATACTAAAGGTGTGGGTTTACTTAATTTTTTTTCCAGATTTAGGTTATACCTATGTTTAAAGGATAGGCAAGTAGGTTATCCATATATAGGTTGAATGATGGGTGTGTGAGATCCAATTTAGAGTATACCTTACCTAATGCTTACGTAAGACCAATGTTGACCAAGTAATGGATGCCCTTTGGTGATTACTGTGTATAAAAGCACAAAAATCCAAATAAATGTGCCATTTCGTCCCGAATACATTTCCATTACTGTTTCTAATAACCTTGAAGCATTTTTTTTTTGGCTACAAAATTGCAATTATGTGGAAAATATATTGTGTTCTTTTACTGCAAGCTAGGTGGCTTAGAAGAAGAAATGTTGGGAACTAATGCTGCCAGAACCCCAGCCCGTTCAAGTATACCTATTAAGCTTGATGAATTGAAACTGAAATGACTGGGATCCCTGCAGTGAACATATAAATAAGCTTCTCTCCGAGGGACAGCAACAGAATGGGTTGGAGATTTATTGACAAGTTGTGGAATAGTGGGGAAGTTTTTTCCTGTTTTCTTTTTTCTGTGAGGGACTTTAAACCTCATGTTTATGGTAGACTTTATTTTATAGGAAATAATATGGGGGTGTATTGTGTAGATGGAGACAGTTGTGTGATGTATTTCCTTTGAAAGCTTATTACAAGAAGGGCTTTAATCTTGATTAATGACAGTAAAAGCACTGGTATGTGAACTGTGCCATTATAGAGGATGTGCATGCATTTAAATGCGTTCTAACCATATATGGTTCAGAGGTGGATAATAGCAACTTGCATTGATCTTTTAATAAAACACACAATTTTTTACTGTAGATCTTTTTGGAAACCCGATCCGTGTGGATGTTTTCTCTCCTCATGAAACTGTTAATTCCAGAATTTCGAATAAAGTTAACAGAGATCGAAATGACACAAAAACAACCTTGCCTTAATTTTAATTTCTTTATTGTTAAATAATAGCTTAAACAGCAAAATTAGCTCATGTTTAGAGTGCAATGGGCTCCGCTCGTGAACACAGCCAGTGCTCAAACATGAGCTTCAAAACTCTCCTGCTTTGTGTCAAAAGTAAGGGCTGTGCATCTTTTCACTGTATGTAAGTAGTCACGTTAGTCTGGTGAAGACAGAAAATTTGCATGTATATACTAAATGTAAGAAATTGTTATAACATATCAGCCATGAGATGGTTGGAAGTGAAGAAACCTATGTGCCTACGTTTGACAGATCATTCAGAATAAAACATCAGCTCCTTACTGAGGGCGGCATGGTAGTAGAGTGGTCAGCGCTGTAGGCTCACAGCAAGACGGTTCCTGACTTAAACCCCCGCTGGGGCCTTTCTTTGTGGGGCATGCATGTTTTCACAGGGCCTGCATTGGTTTCCTCAAGGTGCTCAAACTTCATCCCTCAATTCCAAAGACATGCAGGTAATTGGTTATTCTACAATGGTCATAAAGGTGAGGTAGATAAAGTGCCTGGAGACCAAAGAATGAAGCACTGTATGAATGCATGCTTATGTTTGTATGTAATGTATGACTAGTGGTCCCAACTGCTTGGAGTGGTCAGTATGACAAGAAAAATGGTCTTATCATGATAGAGTTTTACGGTTTTATGTGTTATATACATGTTATATTTGTAATTCAATACAGATAAAGAGCAAAGTATAACTTCTCTGAAATATGTATATAAAAGATGGATGTAGCTTTGCAGTTTGAAAAGTAAAGCTAGTGCAGAAATGCATTAAACTTGTATACTTTTTAATGTCCGTCAGGAGGCAAATGAAAAAGTCCAGCTACATAGAAGTCTATAAGAAAATGATTTTTGGTTCTCCCTTTATTTATGTTGTCAGTAACAAAAAAACAAAAATGTTCCTAATAACTTTATGGTCTAATTGTCATTGATTTTGTAAATTATTCTTCAGTTTACAATACAATTAAGGATAGAGCAGGGTTGGCAAGTATGCATGCAACAGCCCGAGGGCACAGTGGTGTGGTGGTTAGCCGAGGTACTGAACTCGAAAAAAGAATAAAAAAAGAACTTCTTGGCAGTGTCATCATGTAAGAGGTGATCCAAATCCCCATTAATAGCTGTATTTTTGGTCATTTGATTACATGCAAAAAGTGAACTGAAACAGGTGGGTTGAATGGATTTAAATTCAGGCAACGCAACCGTTACAGTGGCACTGAAACTGAAATCTATGGTCTGAATTTCTACTGCCGGCTGTATCTCTCAGGTGGAAATCAGTGGTGTAAAAAGCTTAATACTTGGATAAGGAAGCAGAAACTAGAGCATAAAACTGGGGCACTCAAGTAAAATACAAGGACCTGCGATTTGTACTTGAAAATAGTCCTTGAGTAAATATAGTTACATTACAGCACAATGTGAGGAACCAAAACTGAATATTTACTTTAGTGCAAGCTGATATGAAATCATTATCATTATTCGTTGTGCCAGTGTGTTTTCCATTATTTTTTCTTGATCATTACATACCTAAATAAATAATTAAGGTATACAACTTGTCTATTTATCTTAGATGAAGCCTCTGGTGAAAGTCTTGTGACTGGCAGCTTGTTGGATAGTGTCCCTTAATCATGGTTAATGAACTGTGGGATGGTGATCAGTTCACAGTTGCATAAAATGTATCATTTCACCTAAATTGGGTCCCTCTCCTGAGTGCTTCGTTTTCCTCTCCTTAGGGATTCTTTGATAGGTGATGCATACAGTTTCACACATCAGATCCTTCACGGGGATGTTTTTATGTATTTATTTATTTATTTTTACACGTTATCTTTTAAGATGATTTTGGCTGTAAGATTTAATCAGAGTTTCTATGGAAACTGCTTCTGATTCCAAAAGATTTCCAGCCACTTAAAACCTAATTTTTAACACGCGCATGAGTTATTTGACTGATTAGCTGAAAGAGATTCCACTCTATTACAGCTTTAGTTAATTAATTAACTTCATATAAAGACAATTAATGGAGGATATTACACTCTTTTGTAAAGGCAATTCCAGTTTAAACTCAGGTAATGAGTTTGTGGACCTCTGCCACCAGCTGTTGGTCTCCAGTCTACAAAAGAGTTTCGTAAGACTTCCCAAGGTAATCCGACTTAGTTAAAATGCCGGAGACTTTGATTATGAAGAACAAAAAGGAAAAGGGACAGGTGGGGGGGCAGCATTGTTTCATGGTTCCCCTTCAATTAGATTTAGCTGTAATTGAACCCCTGGGGAAGCACTGATCGTCACAATAAAGTGCGGCATTACCTCAAACCGGATTTAGTGGCAACACGATCCTCCGCCGCTCTAGGTGAGACATTTAATTAAGTCCCATTGCTTTTGCAGCGCAGCCATATAACTGAATTAACAGTGCAGAGACCCACCAGGCATGCATTCACTCACTTTATACGGCATCTTCTTATAAATTACTACCTTTTCTGCTCAGCTTTAACAACAAAGGGATTTGAAGGCATCTTTCTTTGGCAGAAGGGCAAAAGCACAATGACACTGAAACTTAAAATACAAAAGAAACACAAACTGTTATTTTTCATGAACACATAAGCTCCTGGTGTGTCAGGATGTCTACCCCTATGGGCGTTTTTGCACAACTTACAACCCTCTGAGCGAGTCTGCACCTTTTCTCCAGTGTCTAGCCTTATTGATGTTTGCCGAGATTTATTCATGCAGTAATGAAGGCCAGCTTTGATTTGGTTGGTGGCTTTGGCCTTCATGTGTATGTGCGCATGCATTAGACGCAGGGAAATCAGGGCATGCTTGATAACACCCCTAGCTTGCCTCTCCTCATTACTGCCAGACAAATAGATGCTGCACATATCCCTGGACCGCTGGCCAGGAAGATGGACCCAAAGACTCGAGTCTACGGGAATCTCACTGTGAGCTGGGCATTTACAGATACAGGCACCCAATTCACCACACACACTCAGTCACCAAGGAGACGTGAGAGGAACTGACAAATATGACAGCGAGGGTTGAGCAGGAACGTAGCGTGGGGACAGAAATACGCAGAATGTGTAAAGCAGCGTCACTGTCCCAAGCCCACGTTGGCTGAACTCTTATCTAATCTTATAACAGTTGTCAAACAGTGCAATGAGCATAAGAGGGTGTTCTTTACATCAAGGTCACGCACATAGAGGTTTTTGATATATCACTTTTGCCTTTGTAATAGCTTTATCGTCTTCTTCTTTCGGGTGCTCCCTTTAAGTGTTACCCTATCCCTAGCATCCCGCTCTGTCACACAAACCCTCTTCATGCGTTTCTTCACTATATCCATTAACCCTTTTTGTATAATTACTCTTCTTCAGCATTTTTTCTCTTATAAATCCACCCTCCTCTGCAAATGTCCAAAACA
This sequence comes from Hemichromis elongatus, assembly GCA_015108515.1. Taxonomy (NCBI): domain Eukaryota; kingdom Metazoa; phylum Chordata; class Actinopteri; order Cichliformes; family Cichlidae; genus Hemichromis; species Hemichromis elongatus. The sequence goes on from VUQR01005883.1 coordinate 56,183, forward strand.
TCTCAGCCTCGCATCTCTGACTTTGTCTGCAAACTACTCAACCTGATACTGGTACTGCTGATATACTCATTTCCAGTTCTGTCCATCCTGGTCACTATATTAGCTTATTTCATTCAAAGAGAGCATGGATTTCTAATTTGAGATAATGATGCATTCTTTTCATGTTCAGCCATTGCAATGTTCTTCTTCAAAACTAAAACTCTTGCAGCAAAATAGTCTGCACTTCGGCACATTTGGTCAAAAACCATTGCTGTTGGATTGCTTTGTTTGGATTGTTGTGTTACAGCCCTATTAAAAATTCCCCCGAACAACAGAATGGAAGATATGGTGCTGGTCAGTGAACCCATCTTTGCCTTGTTGCAGGTATGTTTGTTCTTCTTAGAGTGTTCCTAAGAGAGCATTTTTCTGCTCTGGCAAACAAGTTGGTAGATCCTAAATTGGATCAGCAGAAGGCATGCTCTGGTCTACTGTGATTGGTTGTTTTGCTACAAGGTTGTATTTTTCTTTTCCCTATAAGGCAACTGGTCATGTTCTTGGAATCTGAAATGTTGTTCAATATGTCAGTGTCTTCCCAACTTTGTAATAATTTATACCAAAGAAAGAATGATCACATGGGTCACTCAGAGGATGATAACTAAGAGGAAGAGTTCGCAAAATTAACGTGCCTTCCTTCTCAAAAGACATGCACCACATTCAGAGATCGAGAGATGTATAGAGATGAATATGCGACATATATAACCAGCATCTTTGTTTGGTTTTAAAATCCCCTGTTATCAGAATGACTTTCAATGTGGATGCTTGGTTTACATCTGTCTCAACCAAGACTAAGAGACCAATGATTATTTGGTATTTTTTATCTTTGACGATACTTCTAATTAACGTCTACCACATCCAAAGCTGTATGCCCATGCTGTTTTCTATTTCTGTCTATTTTTGACTAGGTAACAAAATATATTTATATACCACATTCATTTCAGTCGGCCACTAGACAACATCTGTCATAGTAGCCCTCAGGCCTACACTGCCTGAGCGTGTAGGGTCAATAGATCTAAACTGACCCAAATCTCACAGGGCAGGCTAGGCACACTGCAACAACGGGGGAGATCGAGACGAGTCAGAAATTAGATTATTCTCTTCTTCTTCTTCTTCATTTCCAGGCAAATGTGCGTCTTGCTCACTCGCCTGTCACACAGAGATAGACAGATGAGACATAATGTCAGTGAAGACAGAGACAGTCAGGCATGGAAGTAATGCATACGTGTGTGCATTCAAATGCAAACAGGCAGACAGACGCCGCTATAGAAGCTTCAACATATGTAGTCGTTCAACTGTTTAACTTTCTCTTGAATTTGGCCTCACAAAATACTAGTCTAAATCTAAATTTTCCATTAAGACACTTTCACCGGCCCAATAATTTTCAGAAAAAAAAGGGTCGTGCAAGGCAGGCTGGTGAGAGGCTTTGTGACCACTGAGTCTCACTTTGAATCCCCTTTTAGGAAAGCCAAAGCTCCAGAGATCACCTAACCACTGGACAAATCTGTCCAGTTCCATCCAAACAGGACCTTTTGTGCCCCACACCGGATTACCTGCTGAGTCCCATAAGTACCCAATGTCTCCTCTCTAAAGATTTAACAAGACCCAGGGGGGGAAACCTCTAATTTTCCGGCTGTGTATTCAGTGGAGTTTCCCCCGGCATAATCCCTGGTCAGCACCGTTGGGTCCAGCTAATCGAGAGCTCTACTGTGTTTGGACTCGGTTGTGGTCTGAAGTCAATCTTTATATGAGGAGTACATAGCGGAAAGAGAAGAGAAATAACACGATGAAGGTCAGTATCAGTATTCGCTGATGTTTAGGTCATGGGAATTGCCTGTAAATAACCCATTAGGCTTCAGAGTGTAGGAGACACACACAGGGGAAAAGAAGCCAGTGTTACTCTTCCTCAGCTTACTTCTGGCATGTTTTCCACAGCCAGCTGAAACAACAGCTACACAGAGCAACCAAAGGATTCTTGTTCAAAGCTATACATTTATTGATTTTTGGCCACCAGAAGGCAGAAGATGTCCAAAACAAGTTGATAGAAGGAGGCTAACATGGTACGGAGCAACTACGTGCTTAGACACAGTGCCAAGACAGAGCAACATATCCCACTGGAGTTCTGTTTTTGGCTGACAATGTAAGTCTGATATACGTCTGCTTTATGTATGCTTTGAACTCTATAAACTAATGATGAAAAATAGTGTTTTTAGCTGCTACATGTTAGACTTTCCTAAACAACCACTATTGGCTGTTTACTTCCAGGCAAGTTCCATAAACAGTGCCGTCTTACCCTGTGGTTGTTTGTGTGGTTGCTGTCTTTCCAGTTCTGTTGAAAATGGTTTGCTGCCAATACATTTGACAAAAACATACAGACTTTTACACTTCAAGTTATGACTTTAATTGAAATTGGTAAAGAAAATTAAGAGTAACTGAGATTGGGAGGTAAATAGTTCTCCGCTGACCAACAATGGTGTCCCATTTTTTTTTTATACATTGCTTAAAATTCACAAAAGATGCAAGGAAACTGTTCTGGGATTCCCTATTGTGTCAGGAATAGGATCTCTTGATTTTTGATTTTCATATTAGACCCAGTTGCCTTCATATTTATAAGACATGTTTTTGGGGTGAGAGATTAAAATCTCTGGGTGACGTTAAATAAAATAGAGACAAAGGTGCATTGGAAGCACTACATCCTTATTTAATAATAAGGGGACGTCAGACTTCATCCACAGACCTACTAATGAAGTTACCAGTTCTTACCGAGAATTATTTCAGATTTGAGAGTATGTTTTTCCCACGGAAGCAGGGGCTCTCAGTGAGTAGCCCTTTCAGGCCTAATTATGCAAATGTATTTATTAGGGAAGTTTGAACTAGTTCATGTTTATAATAATGACCCATACTTCTTCATTAAGTGTTGATTCAGATATTTTGAAGGCTTGTTTGTTATATATACAAGGACTTAAGGATTTTATTGGTTTTAAGCTATACCCTGACGCTAGGTTACCAAGACTTACATTTTCAGTATTTTTTGGGTTTCGAACTATTAAGTTGAAAGAGGCCTGAGAGAAATAACTTTTTACATTATACGTGTTATTTCATTGCTCTTTGAAGAAGAGTTTACCTTATAGTCAGCTGTTGCAGATAAGGATTTACAGTTTTAAGGGGGAGTTAGAGAAACAAGCCAATGCTTTGTGTTCTTGTTTTTGGCAAAAAAAAGACAAACACAAAAACATTTTAAATGCCCCTCTCTCTAGATCAGACAAATTGGATAGAAACGACCTTTTGGCATTTAATCATTCTTCTCGACAGGGACATTCGGTTGTTTTAAACTTCGTTTTTTCACCCATTTCTCATGCCCTTAAAAATGTGATAAATATTGGCGTATTTTGTCTAATGACCCTGCTTTGGGTAAACTTCATTAATCCTTCCTTTTTCTCCACAAGGCATTCTACAAATTTGAGAGATAATCTTGTAAAGACAGATATTTATTTGTTGAACCTAAAAAATGAACTGTAATGTAGTGCGACAATTAAAGGGCATCATTCATCACACCCACATACAGGTTAAAAAAAACAAACAAAACAAAACTGAGTAATAGAATCACTTGTGTGCATTTATATTTATTAAAGATTTTTTTATGGAGGGAAAACTAAGATTAAGATGATAATTAAAATTTCTGAGCAGAAGAGTAATATCAGAAAAATAGATGAAAGGTCTCCTATAGCCAGATATTTTCAGTCAGCTCCGCATTGCCACATCAAGAGTATTGAAACAGCTGAGCGGTTGAAAGGGAGGTGAGAGGAGGTGATGGGGAAAGTAAACCTCCAAAGGGAGGCCTATTGGGCACATTACCTGCAAACATTGTGTCATGGAGGATTAAATGAGAAACTACTGTTTTTGTAGTTTGTGCCAGGGGTCCTAAGATATGTATATAATTAACTGACTTATGTGAAGATATTCATGGATTTTTAGATGTATTCTTAAGCTTTGTATCACACAGAACTCGTCATTTAGGATTTTACTTTTGTTTTTCCTCCAGTTAAAGCAGATTACTGCTGTTCCCTGGTTCTGCTGGAGGTTTCTTCCTGTTACAAGGGAGTTCTTCCTTCCTACTGGAAGGGTTGTTTAATTGTTAGGGTGTCTCTGTGTAAATGTAGGGTCTTTACCTTACAATATAAAGTGTCTTGATGTGACCGTTTTTGGGATTTGGGGATATATAAATAAAAGTGTATTTAATGGAATTGAAACTGAACTTTGCTCTCCTGTGTACTTAGTAAAAACTCATTAATTTTGTTAATAGTGTTGCATCAACAATTCCGGGTTACGCCCAGATATGTTTCAGAAACGTCTTTTTTTTTTCTATTTACTGTTCTTTTTTCAGCCATATTATATTAAATTACATTCTAAATGCAATTTTGAGTGCTGAAGTTCTTATTAATAATTGCTCCAGATACAAACATTTAATTGTAAATGAGGGGTCTCTAATATCTTCCCAATTAAAGAGCTAGCTCAAATGATCTGCACCGAAGAGCCAGGCAATCATTCTCTGCTTAATTGTAACAAGCAAAAACCCTTTCACATTAACCGCCATGGTTTCGCCATGTGATTCAGAAAAGATAAATAATGATGGTGAGATCACAAATGATTAATAGAGATTTAAGGATGTTCTCTAAAACAGCACACGCAGTCCTCCTGTGGATGCTATCAACTTCTAAAGCACTCTCTGACAGATAATGGCAGTCCAAGCAGGCTTTATAATGACAATCAAATGGTTTCCTGTCAAAACCTGTGTCCCAGCATTTGGAGTAGGAACTATGTTATTACCCTTATTGACATTCACGGCATTCATTTCACAGTTTCAAGAAAGGCTGCAGCAATTGCCCTTGAGTATAATACTTGAATAAAATTTATACAACTTCCTGCTATTAAGATATCTTCCCACTGGATATATGAGATGTTATCTCTCTATAATAGATGTATTATTTATGACCAGCCATGCTTTAAAGTCAGCAATAAACAAGTGACTGAACACAGGAAACAAAGACTCAAAGGGAAACAGACGGTCTTGGCTAAGTCGCATTAAGGCATGTCAAGATGCCCTCTGTGTCACTGTGGGGTCTATAAAGGCCTGATTAATCACTTAATAACACACCGTAGAATTAAATCATCTTCACTGTTGCAGACAGTTAAAGTATGAGAAAAAGGTTTAGGGAGGAAAATGAAAAGAGAATACCTTCGCATCAACCTCAGTCCATGCCGATTTTTCTGAAAAAAACATTACATATGGGTCCGTTGTCATCGTACCTGCCCTGCACGGGGTCGTCATGTATGTCAAGGTAATGCAACTGCTAATCACAGCATACACTGATTATCATTGTCAAAGTGACATTTTTTATTACCGCACATGTAAGAAATAATTGGAATTTCTTTCCAGTTGCTTTACTAATAGCTTGCCCGCAGGTTAAAATCTCAAAAAAGGGAGGAACAATGCGATCAACATGTCCATTCATTGGAAGTATTCTTACTTTATGAGGTTTTGAAATAATTCATGGTTATGAGTGCATTCCTGACATGCCAGCACATTTGCACTTTGCTTGATCGAAGACATTTGTGTCCGGACGGATTAGTAATTCATGATCTCAGATCATTTAAACCCGAGTTACTACTGCTGCATTAACTTTGGACTATGGAGTCTTAGCTGCTGAGGTGCATACAGCTGTTGAATTAATTACTCCAATAGAGAGGGAAATAAAAGTGCACTATAGGACCACGTGAGTATGGCAAATAAAAGCATGGAGTGAAAAAGAAGAGCGGAGGAGAGGTCCTCAGTGCTTCACAAGAGGCACCCCAGCCACCTGAGCCTACACAAGAATAACCGAGGGATGGTTAAGGGTTTTCAGAGCCAGCCTCAAGCCTAAGCTATGTGAGAAAGAAATGAAGATTTTTAAATGTACAGGAGACTGTGCCTATATGAAAACCAAACTGGAAGCTACTTTCACAGGTGGAGACTGAACATCTAAAGGCTTTCCAAATTAGAGGTTTCTGTTAAATAGTTATGTTCAGGGATGTTAGTTCACTTACAATTACAGACGCATTTAAATATTAATGTAACAGTAAAATATATATTATATATACATACATATACATACACACACATATATATATATATTTAAATATACACACACATACATATAAGTTAAGATTCATTTTAGCATCTCCTCTTTTTCATTCTTTTTTGATATCATTATTCAAGTCACTGTCGGCTCGTAACAGGTGATGATTAGATCCCTTCCGAGCCCTCCCAGCTTTGTCAGGCCAAAAGGGTTCACCTAATTCCTTTTGGCATTCATTCCACTTAGTCTCCACTCTTTGCTTGCAACTCTCGCTCTCTCTTTCTCACTCTTAGGGGAGTTGTCAGACAAGGATAACGCCTCACTGTGAAGAGAGAGAGGGGGAAGTGAGGGAGTGGGAGTGAGTGAGAGATGGAGATGGCTGCTGGGATAAAGGGAAAACCCATAGAGGAGACAATTTACTTAATAATAAGAGCTTTTTTTTGTTAACAGAGATTTTGTTTAATGCTTTTTGAGGGAAAAAAAGCTGCAGGTTTTACAGCACTAAGATAACTGCTGTTCTTAAATCTTATAATCAAAGGTCCTTAAAGTAAAAGGTACGGTCTCCATCTGGACGTGGTACTGTTGGTTAACGTAGGTAAGGCAGAGGTGAAACGATGTGGGTTTATTGTTAGCAGTTCAAATTTGAAGTTGAAAATGTTTTAAATTCACACACTTTTTTAAACCACAACAATGCAGTGGAGTAAAGGAAAGTGACACCTACATGTGGATTGGTGAAGAGCGCACACACCCATGTCAAAGAGGACATTGTGTTTTTACATAAACTAGAAAAATATCTTTTATTTTACTGGAATATTTGATTCTAACTTAGAATAAAATGTTATATAAAATAATATAAAAGTAAATGCATTTTTAATTAGTCTGCACATTGGAGTGAATACTGTAATGGTAGCTTAGCTTTATTGCTCATGCCATGCCGAGGCATCCATCCATCAACGTAGAATCCCCAGAAATCACTACTACTCTTAGAGAATTGGTCAAATTTTATTAAAACTCACACACATCGATCACCTGATGGGTCTTCTCAAGGTCAAGGTCACATTTGTTTTTTTAACGGGCATTTTCGCAACATAGCCGTCACGTACGCAACTGAACATTTTTAACCAAATCCTTGTCCAAGACAAACTGAGCAGATAAAATGTCCTAAGATATCAAATGATGTGATATTGTAGCTTGAAATATCATTTGGCCACACATGCTGTATGCTACTTGTATCATGTTGAACGATGATAATCACAGAGGTAGTGGTTCCTATCAGTTGACTCCCTCATTAAGCAGGCATGGTTGGAGCCTTCTCATTACCATTAGGCCAACATCAGTAATAGAGCCATGCTGATGAGTGCACGTTTCCATGCTTTTTATGTCCATAATTACAACTGACCATATAGCCATAATCCTCTTGAACTGAAACGCTTTGATTTGGTGATAATGAGATTGGCTAGTCCTGGATATGAGCGTTTGCGAACCTCCTTGATTTTTGGGTGGATTTTAATTCTCATTAATTTATGCAATGATGAGAAATATTTTACTTGTAAATATTTTTTATTTTTATTGCAAATATTTTACTGTGTTTGATACATTATAATAATCTGAACTGCAATGGACCATGAGGTGGGTAAGCCACTACCGATGTTTTGGTTTTTAGTGTCGGGAGGTTTCTTGATATGCATACCTGTCCCACACCAAGTACACATGCCCAGATGCATTTTTTATTCTGCCCATTTTATTGAGCATGCGTTGGTGGTGAGTTGTGTTGTGTAACCTTTGTTGCTAAGCATGATGGGTCATGATCATATATTGTAGCCTTGATTATACTTTCCAAATCAGTGAATCTGCTAAAGTCTTTCAGGGTCCACTTGGGTCTGAGTGATGGTTAAAAACAAGGGTCGCTCAGACTGACGCCCAGAATCTTTATCCAGTGCAACAAATGCTCAACCGCCCCCAGGCATCAGACTTTAAGTGGACTTAAAAGTAAAACAGGAAGGACAACCCAGCTGTTGCGTCTTCAGCTCTCTTTGTTCATGTTTTACAACATACTGAAAACACTGACAAGTTTACCAGTTTGTTTATTCTAATTGGTGCAATAATTCACTAAGGGCTGCACATTAAAGCTTCACATGAACATGATCAGATGTTAAAATTTACCTCGCAGTGATAACTTGGGCTTTGATTTGTGCAAAGCAGGGATCCTCTGACACATCATTAAGAAAAGCAAAGACCATCTGGTGGCCTACTGCTTAAAATGCATGACATATAACAGCAATGGCCTGGTTTGATTTTGGCTTGAGACCTTGGTTGCATCCCTCCCTCTTCCGATACTCTCTGTCTTTACATTCATTACAAGCTGTCTGTTAGAAGCAAAGTCCTAAAGGAATTTTTTCCCCGCATTGAAATAAAAAATAAAACACCCAAACACACATTTCACCATGCTTTACAAGTCAAGGAAAGACAGTTTGGACCATGCATCAAATTACATGCTCTAGTTGCAGTTGTAGCCCAGCCCTATGGAAACATGCCAAACAAGTCCTGCGGCAGCGGTGTCGTATTTACAGCTATTTCTAATACTAAAACAACTTAGTATTTCTGAAATGAGCATAACATGGCTACAACATGATCAGGGTCAGAAATGTAAAGACCAATATATTTTTATTTCTTTTAAGATTCCTTTTGTATTTGCTCAAAACAAGCTCTTATTTTGAAATTTAACATAATTCCAGCCTTTCGCTTAAATGAAATAGCGCCTTATATTGTAGACAAAGATTCCCAGGAATATACTAAATCGTAAGATAATGCAAGGGCAGTATAAATGATATAATGTGATCAAATGAGATGCTACATCCACTTATCATAACACTTACCCCTTGGCTGCCCACTCACACAGCCCCTATGGACATTGTCAGTGTATCTGTCACCAGTTGTAAACCCCCCTAAATGTGTGTGCCTGCTTTCTCTCATGCACACACCTACACACACACACACTATGGATGGCAGGGAAAATGCGGGGACAGTCATCCTATCCGCCATCACTGCAGGGCTTCTGGAAGAGTGGACACCAATTACAGCCAACCAGACTGAGCCAAACACTGCTTTAGTCCACCAACCGCTCCTCCATCCGGCCACCGCAGCACCCGACACCCTCTTTCTCTCTGCCTGGCTCTGTTGCATTCCCTTTGGTCATAGCTGTACGATGGCCAGCCATGTGTTACAAATGGGATAAACTGCAGCGGTTGGGTGATGTGCATGTGGGTGGATGTGAGTGGGTAGCCATGGCAGCCAGCGGCCAGGGCACGAGATAGAGGGAAGGTTGGGGTTGAGGGTGTGAGAGGAAAATGGGTACAATATTATGTATGTGTGTGTGTGTGTGTGTGTGTGCGAGTGTGAGTGTGTGTGAGAGAGAGAGAGTGAGACACTGCACTGGCCTGCATGTGGAAGTCTAGATTTGACAGCTTTGAAAACACGACACCAGTTCGACCAGCCCTACCTACACAAGGACAGAAAGCAAAGCAAAAACTCTGGAGCACTGGTCTCTAATGCACTTCAAGAGCTCATCAGCTGTGTTTGTTTATCCGCAAGGTTTCATTTATTCCCGTGGTCCCAGCACACTTGGCAGGTGGAGGGGCGAAAATGACTCGTGCTGGTGAGCGGTGCTGCGCGGCGCTGCCAGTCCCTGCCTTGGAAGCACATGGCAGATCGGCAGGCGCACTGGGCCACCATATTGACCTGGCACTGACTGACACATGTCGAGAGAAGGAAGTGTGAGGAAGAGGGAAGGAGAGGTCAGTGATACGCTCATCTGTGTCATCAAATCGTTTCTCACTGCCCCTCCTCGCCTCCATCAGACAGACAGGAAACATCTGCTGCAATGCCTACTCCCAAACCCAGACTCCGCAGCCACCACCTGAGGGCACGGCCAGCTTGATTGCCTTCCATCCACAGTTGCACATAGTAAAGCCTGTGCAAACCTGGAGAGCACTCAGGTCTGACCCAGGCACCCCTCCTGGGCAGATCATCTGCTGACAAACAAGCTTGTGTACCATTAAGCGCACCTGACTGTTCAAACGATGGATGCACAAACAATTAAGGTTATGTATACTTTGTTAAAGCCATTGTCACCTCCACAAGACAGGGGCTGTAAGCTGAACATAAACATCAAATGCCAAGTGCAGGCACTGAAGCGCAAGGGCTGCTTAATGGGATCTTGATCTGAATCCATTTGGCTCTTTCATCATTTTGTTGTGATTAACAATCCCTCCCCAAACACCTTCCCAGATTCATTCTGACTCCATCAAACAGTTGGATTGAAATGTAGAGGCTGATATTGGAATATGGTAGATGGGTGCTGAGATTGATCAGAAATGCAGCGATGACAGCTTGCTCATTTTTAGAAAGGAACGAAAAAAATAAAAAATTGTGGGTGCAGCACTCTAATTAAGTCATTCATCAAGCTGTAGCCAATATATTCTGCAGGAGAATTGAGGCTAAAAAGGACCGATTGAAGCAAAAATCATAATTTCCATACATGCTGTTTATGTCAGACGGTGCTGCTGGGAGATTTAAACCACAACAGAACATCTTGTTTTTAGCTTTCACAGCAGTACAGGTCCTGCACTAGCCGTCTGAAATTTATGCTTATACTTGTGCACCCCTCTGCCTAATTGTGTCCTTATATCAACCACACACACTTTTAGACTTGGCATGAAAATGACAGTTATCTTGCTGCGAGTGGGCAGTTAGGGGTTCAGCATCTCACTCAGTAACTATTTCGACAAGCCAAATAGGCCCTTAGTGGCTAAACATTTTAGGTTGTGAGGATCAACCCTGGATTATAGGTTAGGATGAGAGCTTCAAAGCTGCAAAAAGTGCACAGGCATGCAAAGCAGGACAAGTGCATGAGGAGAAAGTTTATTAAAAGCACTGATTTAATGACTTCCTTTGAGGAACTTGTTTATGTTTTAGTGTGTTCAATCCAGGCTAGTGGTTGGCTGGCACTGTTGATCCAGTGTTTGGGCTACAGATATATATAAAGAGAATGGATCCTAATGATGTTAATGATCTCTTGGCTTTCACTAAAGGTATAATAATCCCAATTATTCATAATCAGTTTAATTGACTGGTATATGATTATTTAGAAATGAACCTCTGATGAGGATTAGTCAAATATCTCTGTTTGATAGTTAGATACTGTGACGTTCAGTGCACAAATGTAATGCCAATCAAACTACGAGCGCTTCAAAGCGCCTGTGATATTAGAGTTAAGTTTGTGTCACCGTGTGTGTCTTTTGCACAATTTACTATCATCCATAGTGCACGGGAATGTAGACGAGGCGTCTCATCTTTATTAGCATAACGTTCCTTAAGCAACATTTATTACCGTTTAGGCCCTCTACCGCCTCCCCCTTGTGCCTTCTCTCCCCCATCCAAACTTGTTTCATATTTATGATGCTGATGATGACTTTTAGTGCTACTCTGTTATACTTCCCACAGTTTATGACTATGTATTTTGCTGATGTAGGTGTCTGACAATTTATGAGGGGGCACAAATGACTCTTGAAGAAAGCAGCCACACACTGAGTTGACGCTTCCCCAAAAACCTTTGTTAGATGCAGGTACGGCTCCATGCGTCTTATTTAGGCAAGGGGGAATAGTATCGAAGCAAACAGCTGTGGCGGTGTTGTATGAATGTGAATTTTGTAAGGAATATTTACAACTTGCGCCAATTACTGACATTTATTAATGATGGAATAGTTATAGATATAAAGAAAAAAATTACTTTTGGTGGATTTATTATTAAAAAGGATTCTGTCTGACACAACTCTTGCTACAGGGTGTCTACTTGACTGACCGGTGAGATGGCTCTTGTTCTACCTCCAACCTCTTGATCAGATCGCAGCCCACATGCTAGCCCAAGGCAAAGCTTACTGATGTGCAATGTTTTATTGAGATGGCTGCCAATGCACAGCCCTATAATTGAAAGGTTTTAGATTGAAGCAGAAAGGCATTGCATTCACAAAATAAAAAAAAAAGAAAGGGAAAAAAAACCTGAAGGTGTTACAAAAGTACAGCTGCTTGATTTTCTTCCTCTTTCATTGGAAGAATAAATTCAGGAAAAAAATGCAAAGAAAATGTAAACAAGGGTTGCGGCTTGCATCTTAACTCATTTCGCATTTTGCTGTGAAATGGTGAGCCAAATCAGCCTTTACCCTAATTGGTAAATGACAAATTAGACTTTGCCAATACTTAATTGAAATGCTGGGCTAAATGCACCCATGCTGTTGCAGTCGTGCTGTTGTGAGAATAATTACCAAACGAGTCCACAAGTATACAGGAAGGAGGTAAGAATTATCATTCGTCTTCATTGTCGAAGTTGTAGGGATAATGCTCTCGGGGTCAAATTAATTAAAACTGACTATCCATGTGGTTAAAGAATGAATTGCTATAGTTGAACACTGACGGAAACCAGTGTGTTTTGGTTTTATTTTCATTTATGTCTTGAAACTTCTTTTTTTTTTTTGTTATCTTTTTTGTTTTTTAAAGGGACTTCAGAATATTATTGTATCAGTTTTGTGATCTGCTATACTGAAGTTGTCAGGTACTACCCATCTTGTTGACAACACCGCCTCTATTTACAACATAATTTCATCATATCAGTACGAAACCTATTTACTTTGTATTGCGGTGGCATGGGCTTGACCATAGTCTGACAGCTAAAAAGCCTGGAGCCAATACTTCAACATTAAAACATTGTTTCTGTCCAATAAAGCAAGACGTGCACAAAATCCTGGATCTGCTGGTGCCAGTAGTGTATGGTTTCAACTGCAGAAACTTATATGTAACACACACTCACTCACTCACACACACACACAATTACTTCCTATTTCCCCCATGTCTGAATATAAGTTTTAGGTCTGTGACATTGTTCCAAAGTTCCAAATGAAATTGAAATAGTCTCTTGTGCTCATAGATTATAGATGGTCTGAACTTTAAAAAAAAAAAAAGCATTTGTCTTTTATTTCTCTTTGTACTTCCTAGAACATATAATAAATCTCAAGATGATAAAACCTGGCATACTAATCTAGGTCTATTTCCATCTTCCACTTGAGAACTAAAAGGATTTTGAGCCACAGATAATGTTCCTTTCTATCTCCCCTGTTCATCCCTAACCTTTTGTGTTTCTCTGGGGTAGCTATTGTCTCGAATTTGCACAGGCTATTTCAGGGTAAAAAAAAAGAAAAGAAAAAAAGCTGCCTCTAAGTTCAGCCCTATGCAATACTTAGCTCAAAAAACTACTGCGAAGAAAAAATCAATTTAAACTGTCTTGTGAGTATATATGAAAGCTTGCCATATTCTGATGTTTCATCAGTACTCATTGGCATTTTACAATACCAAACAGTCTCTCAGTGTTAGTACTCTGTAATAATACCAGGGATTTGGATGAGGAATTATAACAACTAAGGATGGGAACTGATAACTGGTTCTCTATAAGAATCAGTTTCTAGTAGTCAGATTCCTTAGAATTGTTAGTCTGCTTTCCTTTTGAGCGATTATTGTACTTGTGCTACATTTGGCTAATTTCCGTAGTCAGAGGAGGAGAACAGCAGGGAAGTTTACAGTGTGGATATGGACATTTTTATTCCACAAAAAGACAAGAGTGTAATGGTAACTGTATACTGAGGCCCACACGTAGCCGGGGATCTCCCAAAACAAAGATATTTTTCTACGGTTTGGCCTGTCAACCACACGGAAACGCAGTTTTGCGGCACGAAAACGGATCTTTTTAAAAACTCCGGCCAAAGTGAAGATCTGCGTTCTCTCCGTATTCAGCGTTTG
>VUQR01005884.1:2352-14818 GCA_015108515.1 Hemichromis elongatus
AGTGTGCCAACTGATAGTTTTAATTGATTCACTGACAAAAAACAGCAACAAAAAAAAAACAAACAAAAAACACAAGGACTAAAAAAAAAGATAAAAATAGATTCATGACTCTCCAAGTTCCTAATTGCCATTAAGACTTCCAGGATGACACCAAAATCCATTATCTTTATATTTTGCATGTAAAAAAAAGAAAAAAAAGAAAAAAAAAGAAAGAGCACTCTAAAACTTGCATTTTTGTTTTCTTTCTAAAACAATGCATACACAGTCTCAGTGAGAAACAGTGCAGTGACAGTGGCAGCCATTTTGTGCCTGTGTTTTTCCCCTAAGCCTAAGTGCTGAGAGAATAAGGAGAGAGTTGGGATGGGAGCCAGGACAGCATTTTGGCAGGAGTACATGTACAGGCCAATGCATGACAAATGAGTGTGTCATGCATACTGTTGAGCCCGGGCAGAGACCTGCCCAGCTCATCCGTTTGGTGAACACGGCACAAGTCAATTTAACTACAAAGAACCCCCCCCCCCCTTCACACACACCTACACTGCTGCATCGTTTTCCCTCCTCCTGCATCTGGGATAAGGAACAGGGACCTCTCTCTTGGTTTGATTTCAAGGAAGAGAGAGGCTTAGTGAATGAGTGGGGTGATGGGGAAATATGCGAGGAAGGAAGAAGGGAGGAAGCGAGAGGCTGTCAAGCATCCTGACAGAGAAGGAGAGCGATGGGCAGCAGTGACACATAAACAGACTGTGAATCAGGAAGTGACATGCACAAGGAGATGGTGATAACTGAGAGAGAATTAATGCTAGAAAAAAAAAAGGGAGAGATTCAGCACAGCAAAGGGTATAGAGGGTGGGGAAAACGCAGGGAAAGTTTCCTATTCTAAGCTGCAACCACATTATCGTGACTTCACATTTTAGACATACTTCTGGATAGGCGCCACAACTCCATTAGAACACATACAATATGCACACACAGAAGAGCCCTTGTTCTTCCCGCGACAATAAATCATCTCCTTCTGATTGTTTTATGCTCAGCGAAGCAGTGGCTTTGACGACAGTTCATTTCATGCCAATTGTTCAGTGCCCACCCCCCCCGCAACCCGCCAGTCAGCCCCCTCATTCTCTTTTCATTTGACAAAGACAGACTCCTGCATGCATCTGATTAAAAAGCTTGCTCTGACAAGAGGCAAGCTGTTGGCTGCTATCTGAGGAAATCAATGGTTCCCAAGGGGTCTCTATATTTTTTTAAGGGGGTCTCCAATTTTTAATCTAGCAAAACATCTTGTGCATATAAACGTAAGTGGCATCTGTTGGAGGTGAAGCTGCTACTCTTTTCACTTGAAGTGCAACAGATGCTGAACCTAAAGCCATGTTGCCTAGAATGAAGACAAAGCCACTCCTTAAAAATTGAAGTCACTGTGTCGAACATACGGTTCTTCTTTACAACCGCTATCACTCAGAATATGCAAACAGTCAACATCCGAGAGCTAACAAAGCAAAGCTAAACATTATATGCATTATCAGGTGCGCATTTCTCCAGTGCTTTTAAACCACGGGTGCCTGCTTTGGTTGTTTGTCTGTTCTCCTATATGTCTGCATCAGTTTGCCCTTGCCTTAATCTGACCAGGCTGCAATCAGCATGTAAAACAGCAGATGCACATGTACCTGTGATGGGAGTGGGTTCTAAATCTTCTCTACAGGCAATGGACAGACAAAAAAGTCTGTAATATTAGCTAATTCTGGCTCTTACAAGCAGATTGAGGCAGAGCTACCAACTGACTAAGAGACACTCAAAAAGCTCCTATTGTTTAAAGTCTTAACAGATCACTTGTCTGGCTAATGGAACAGAGCCATGTATGTCTCTCCACAAAAAGAATCAACATAATCTTCATCATCAACTTCACCAGCGTATTTTAAAAGATATATAAATATATTTATATATTCATATTTTATATTTGTTGCAAACATTTTAAAGGAACAGGCTGACTGGCTGCTGTTAGCATCCGTAAGCTACTGTTAGCCTCTGTTAGTTGCTGTTAGTTGACATGAAGCTGAAATGGGTGTAACTTTGTTATACTCCGACACTTAGTGAAAAAACTCATACAATGTGAAAATGTAACTGTTTACCAGAGGAAAGGTGGGATTTTAGGGCACTTAAGCCCAGCTAGCAGAGTAAATCTCTTCTCTTTTCCTTGTTGTTTTGTAGATTTAATTGTTTTTTACCTGTTCTGACCCGTCTACCCAATGTGATGTTTGTATATTGTACAGTATGCATGATTGGAAGAGGTCCAATCTCGCTGCAGGAAACTGCAAGTGGCAAATACATGGCTTCATCATCATCATTATCATCGAATAATGCTAGCTTTTAACCAGCTACTGTTGTTACTTAGCCGGCTCATCAGCTGTCTGGAGACAGGAGGACTGCGTGTCTAATCTGCCGACAACACGTAATTGTGATGATATGGGAAATAAATAAACACGTTCATCCATATTTTGTGTGTCAGTTCAGGAGATGATACTTGAGGTGAAGATTTTATTAAGGTGTCAGAGGTGGTTCACATCTCTTTCCTTTGATGAAGGGAAACCCGCTGTTAGTTGATAAAACACAGGTAAGACACTTCATATCTTAAGTCAGAAGGTACAGAAATTCAAATGTCCCTCTATGGCTCGCAAACGGCTACAATTTCCTTTCTCCGCCACCTTTGCCATATTACGTATGTGGCTGGTCTCTAGTCACCTATTTAAAATGCTAGCAGCTGTAAAGGAGAAACCTTCCCAGCCACTATATTCAGTTTTGGTGGGGAAACATTGTGGCTTCCACATCCCAAGGCCCACTCTAATATAATTTAGGGGCTTAATTCAAAGTTTATGCGAACACTTTATTGCAAGATATAATTACACACTAATCTCTGTATATTTATGAGTACAATATAGTTTTTTTCCTATTAAATAAATAAAAAAAATACTGATTGAACCTTTAAATCTAAGGTAAGTACCTGTTCTGTTGATTTCTCTGTATTCTTGTAACTGTTTTAGACTTTTGGGAATCAGCTTAAACAAACTGCCCGTTCTTTCTTGCCTTTTTAAAGGAAGCCATTGGCCTTTACAAGAGTTTTACCAATTTCAAAATGCTCCAACTACCATCAAAGTTTGAAAATAAAAGGTTTAGCTTAAGATTTGGATCATGGAAAAAAAAGGAACTTCTTGGTAGTGTTAATGGTTAAAAAAGACCCATAAAGACATCTGTGTCTGATGGGATGTTCCTGCATTTTGCCCCACAAATTTCTCTGAATCAGTTTTCCCTTTGACACTATTTTGCAGGTGCTTCATCAGCGCTTTCGGGAATGATTCTAGCCCAAGATGATTGCAATTTGAAGAAGCACTACTCCCTCTTCTGATGCAGACATGAGAGATATATATATCTATATATCTATCTTTCAGCAAATAAAATCAACAAGCACAACAAGCACATTTCCTGTTTTCTAAACCGTATCTACAATGATATACCAATGACCAGGGAACATAGAGCTATGATTGGAAAGGGAATGAGAAATATAAGAGAATAAAAATGTAATGAAAAACATTTCTTTTTTGCATACTCACTGTGGAGTTTGTTTTTTCCTACTGAAAAATAGGACATGAATCATCAGTTTAAGGCAGTTTGGGTGCAGGAGTGGCGGTAACAAAGGTCAAAGATCCGTATGCATCAGAGGCTTTTGGACAGTGCTGATGGTTCAAATTTGGGGCTACATTAAAATTTAAAAGGTGCATTGGGCAGGAGGTAACCTGCTTAAAACAGCCTGAACCTGAATAATAAAGTGAGTTACATTATTAAAGAAGCAGAACTGCAATGCTTTTATACTTTAAAGTACACCAATGGGACAAAAGAAGCAAAAGATCTAATGGTGTGTCTTTGGATAGAGGACTCATTTAGTGCTGTTTCTGAGGTTTTTTCTTTTTTATTAATCCCTTATTGGCATGAAGAAATTTTTCTGAATTTTAGTGGGTAATTAAAGGAAAGCTGTGGTGTCTCAAGAGGGGTAATTTAAGTTGATAGGATGACTTATTTGTACTTTAAAAACTGTCTTGTGCAGCTTTTCTCCTTTTTCATGTTCTCCTTTGAATTTGATGTTTCTTTCTCTTTCATTTATCCCCTTTTTGAGATTTTACGCCCATGAAACCCAATTACCTTTCTGCTATGTCGTCTTCCCAATCAGTCCTCTCATCTAATCTCTGCTAATGTAGGTCATTGTCATTGGCGGAGGAGGCTCGACTGTGTCAGACAGCACAACAACAAAGTCCTAATGATGCACCGCCAAATTAAATACCTGTAATTGTACAGATGGGATGCTTAATGTAGCATTGCCGCAAGACACATCAAACTAAAGACATTTGTTAACCGCCATCAGTCCTAATTTTTTTTGTGATATTTAATAGTTTGCTGGTAAGAAATACAGAGAAATATCCAAAGAACTATTGTGGGAATGTTTGGTCTAAAAGGTGTCAAAGCTAACAACATTTAAACACTTGAGAGAAAATAATTGGACTACACAGGACATGTGAGGTGAAACATTAGCGCTGTCTCCAAAAAATGAACTTCCTTACCTTCTCTGTCAGATACTAACAACATTTTGGTCAGAGGAGGGCATAATTCATTGGTGTCACACTGAAGTCCTTAAAGGAAGAGCAAAGCATCGACGGCCACCCACAGGCGGGCATCACCCGAAGCCATCCTATCTAATTAATCAAAGGTTCAAGGATCGGGACCACCCTTAAGGTGAGTTAATTAAAACCACTTTTTCCCCAGAGGCTGTATTAAGTCTTTACCTCTGGATGAAAAAAAATCAAAATCAAAAACGTCTCCCCTCGCCTCTGGCCCTTTAGAGGCAAAGTGAAAAAGCCAACTGTTAATTTAGAGCTATTCAGGGTAAGCGGATTGCACAGGGTGAGGCTCGAGGCTTAGTGCAGATTGCAGGGCAGTGTGTTTAATGCAAGAGAGATAGCAGGGTCATTTAAAGCATCACTGAAACCAGCGGCTCCACTCCCTGCAGCACCGAACCTCTGTTCGCACATTGTTAACTCATCTGCTCTCCCTGTACTTCCTCCTGCCTCTCTGCTCTTTTCTGCATTCACTTTACTTCCTTTAGTCATACAAGTAACACTTTTTTGTCCTAATTTATATTCAAATGTACTGGAAAGAAAACAAAAAGTCTTAAAGAAGTTAACTCGAATGGAACTCAAACTTTGTTGAACTGAAAAGGAAGAAAATCCTCCAAAATAAAATGTAAGAAACTCCGTATGAGTCTACTGGCCAGAATAATGGGAGCTAACAGGGTTAAAGAGCATGTCCTCAGAGAATATGGACTCGCTTGTTTCACAGGGAAACAATGTGCTGTAGATGAAGGGAAAAAACAGTAAGTTGCTGCTATTCTGCAAGTATGCAAGTATTTGCCTGAAGGTTCCTGCTGACTGTCAGTCATACTGACAAATCCAATCTGGCAGAGGATCAAAATAAAGCACTTGGATTTCACTGTCACCTACAACGTCTGTAATAGGCTACGCATGGTTAATCATTAAGGAGCCGATATTCTGAATGGAGCCGTTTCCAGTGACAGATATCTTCATAAGGCAACAACGAAGCACTGCTAATGACTGATGGCTTTGTCTGGGAGGATAAATCTTCACAGCTCATTTTACCGAATTTAAGAAAAAGCTGGTTTTCAGATATGCTCAAGGTGAATATAATATTACAGATACTGCAGCATAATTAAACCATGACTGAAACTTTATGGGGAAAGCGGTGTTATTGGTTTTTAAATGCATGAATACTTTTGCTACTGAATCATGCTGTGTTAGTGCTTTTCTTTTTTTAATTTACAGCTCTATGAAAAGGAAATTTCCTCCTCCCTGATTTCTTGTCTTCTTGTATATTTGCAACACATATGCATTTCAGAATAATTCATCAAGGGCAAAACAATAATTAAACTTTTTCATTTCACTTTAAGACTCTCGTTATTTCAAATAATATAGGATATGAAAGTCATGTGACTGCATGCCTCCTGATGTGGCATCAGTACTCATTCAGAAGATGCTTATTCCTTAATAATGACTAAATTAACATATTCGTACAATTCCCCCTGACTGCATTTAAAAGTTTATAATAAGATGTCTCTGAAAAAAAAATAGAAAAAGGAGACTTTTTGTTCTTTTTAACCAGGACATGCTGTTTGATAAATGTCGGTCATCTTACAAAACAAGAAAACAACAAAGCATACATCAGCCATAACTGAACAAAGTACTGATGAAAGTGTGCGAGCTTCAATCGTGCACATCTTCAGTGTTGTTGAACGAGGCTTGTTTGAGCAATTCTATTTGTCTCTCACACATGTAGCATTATTTGGAAAGAGCAGCAGTGCAACACCTTGGACAAAACACAGCGAGGTTGGTGGTTTTAAGAGACAAAACAACATAATAACATTTTTTTCTCTTTATACTGTTATGATGGCGCCTCTCTTGCCTTTCTCCTGGCACTGGTGAGAGCCTCCTGGCTAAATGCAGAAGAGTAATCATAACTGCATGCCTTGATTGCGCTCTCGCAGTTGGTGCTGAAAGAAGCATATCGGTATGGATTTATATGGATTCTTTTTTTTGTTCAAGTATCTCTACACAAAAAAAATTGTTTCATCTTACCACTTCTCCTTGAAAAATCTTTTTTTTTTTTTTCTAGTCGCAGATGTCTTCTTTTGGCAAAGTACCACAGTGCTTGTTACCCGTCTTTCTCAGCTCTAATAATATGTCACCATATGATGCTTCTGGTTTCATTTATTTCACATTTTGAAGATTTGTTTTTTTATCCGCAGTTTGTAAATTGATCTAAGATAGCTTCATATTTACCACCTAATAAATGACTCACTGACACTGCATAATAAGTGATAAACGTTTAAAAAAATTTCACCTGCATAAACAAATTAACAGTCTGAATTGTATGGAGCCCCGCAAGTGACATGGGAGGAAAAAAAAATAAGATGAACTTTTGTGAGCGCTCGCAAAAGTAGCTCGCTATCTCGCAAAAGTTTTGCGAGATCCCGAGTTATTTTTGCGAGCGCTCGCAAAACTTTTGCGGGATCTCGCAAAAGTTCATCTTATTTTTTTTTTCTCCCATGTCCCCTGTGGGGCTCCGTAGAATTGTTAATGTTGGAGTAAAGTCTTCAGGAAAAGTAAGAAATTGTCAATTCTTATAAATAAAACTGAATTCTGTGCTTCATAAAGTTAAAGGACAATTTGGGCTTAAATAAAAAAAAAAAGGTTTAGGTGTTTATCTGCAGATGTGCCTTTCTGATTACTTATACAAACCTCACTCCTAATTTTCTTGTGGTGAAGAGTGAGTGTGTGTGTGTGTGTGTAACCCACACTCACTGCTCACATTGTTGTCACCAATGAGCTAGGTGGGCGTTCTCAAGAAAGTGTGAAAATGATTCAAATTACAGTGCGTGCTCCATCTGACCTCATGAATTTAAACAGGCTCATGTATTCCAAATACAGCTGTTAGACAACATCAGATGAGAAAATTAAATTGGAAGACATGAGCTCATGCTAGGCAGTGCATACGCGCCTTCTCCCTCTCTCTTCCTGCCTTATAAGGTGTGATCTAAATAACAGCGGAGGACACGTTCTATATTGAGCGGCAAGTAATGTAAAAAAAAAAAAAAAGACAGACATGATGGTTTTATTATTACAAAAAAGGACAAAAGAAGATCGAGAATGAAAAAGCATAAAGAAAAGACAGAAGGGTGGAATGAAGCCAAAACGACAGACACGCAATTTACCTTTGTGCCGGCGGGAGAGAAAAAAAAAACGTGGGGTGGCATCAAAATGCACACGGAAATGTCGTGAGAACACGAGGGTAGGACAAAATGAAGCTAGTGAGGAGGAAAGTGTCATGTGCCACCTCTAATGCAGTCTGCTCTGGGTGCTAATGAGCACCCCAATGATACTTTGTTAAAAGGAACCAGCGCTGAGAGAAAAAAAGCAAAAGAACACGCCGCGTTTGCTCCATCTGGTTTGATATAAATTAGCCCATCAACAGCACTGAGGTGGTGGTGTAAGCTACCCTCATTTGCACATATAGCAAGTAATTTACCTCTAAAAAAAGATGTCAGTTTCCCCCTTTTTTATAATCACCATATGTATAAATATTTCAGTGTCTAAAAAAGAGGAACGTGTAGAAGGCGACTCAGCGGTAGACAGAACTAGGATGCACTGCAATCTGATGCCTTTTAAAATTTAATGATAAATTCGAAGCAATGAGAGAACTCCCTTAAAAAAAAGTTACAGTAAAGGCTTCCCCAATTTGAACTAAATATGTAATTAAAAGCATGCAGCAGACTGTGCCTAAATTGGATTTTTATAGGAGAAACTGGCCAGGGAGACAGTTCCACTAAGAATAATGTTTTTTTTAAAAAAAAAAATCATAGATCTATTTGACCAACACTTTTCAAACAGGTGCACAGATAAAATGTGCATGCCCTTTTCTCATTCAGAAGGGGCGAAATCCTATTAAAAGTCATCAGGCAGAGTCCTTACAGCCCATTCGGCTTTTATTCTTCACCTGCCGCCTTAGCTTGGCGTCTCACAGACCCAGCTCTTTCTAGCACAGAAAATGAACCGAATAACTCAATTTGGCATTTTAGTGTTCAAAGAGGGATTCTGTCACTTACCTATTTGGTTGTTTTCAAGGCATCGGTGGGAGTAGGAGGAGGAGAGCATAAGGAGAGAAGAGAGAGAAGGAGAAAGAGAGGAGCTGGTTAGTTCAGATGCACCTCAACGCGATTGTACATTAATCACGCGCTGATAAATTCATCACTCATTTATCATACTTAGCCACGGCTTTTCTATAGAGGATGTAATAAATGCCGTCCTTTAGACAAAGTCGTTCATCCAGGACAAAAGAGAAATCCAAGGCAAAGATCAAGAGCAGAAAGTAGAATCGAGATTCACAAGATGTAATGTAAAAATTCGTTAGTCAAACGGAGCACATTTGCCATGTTTTCGTGGCATTTGCCCCCTAGGGTCTGACCTATTTAGGCAATGGTGAAACAATGTAAGTATAAGCAGGGAACAGACACATTTCTTTTAGTGTTTCTTCACATTTCAGATTGGATCGAAACATACAGCCAGCATGTGGTGATGCATAAACATTACCTCACTGTGATGGATATGTCACAGAAAAAAAAAAAAAGAGAGAAAAGGACGCTTTCCGGGTGCAATCACAGCGAATGTGAGATTCAGTGTTTTCAACGTAAAGTTACAAGTGAGGTATGACTGTGTCCCAGTTCTTCAGCAAACATACATAAAACCTTGAATTCTGAAGTGAGACATTCCTTTATTTAAAAGAAGGCAAAAATAAAAGAAAAAGGGAACAAGAACTAGGAGTGTTTGGAAACAACAGCAAGGCCTGCTATAAATACTGCCATCTGGAAGGAGAAGAATATGCAAGTGCCTATCGAGCTACATAACAAAAGGCTAGTCTGCAAGACCGTTAAAAGGCATTTTGATTCTGCTGAAGTCATGTTTTTTTTCCATCTCCTCGCTTTTCCCTATCTAGGTCAACCAAGGAAGATACTGAAAGGAAGGCGGGAGGGGAAAAAGACAGAAGAAGGCTAGGAAGTGGTGATGTGGACGGTGTGTGTGTGTGTGTGTCTTTGTTCTCGCGGCTGTTGAACGCTTCTCATTTTCTCGCTGATTGGTTGAAACGGGATGCAGATGGAGCAAGGTAATGGGGGGAGAAGAGAAGGGCAGTTCTCCGAGAGAAAATTTGGCAGCCAGTGGAAGTTTTTACTTCATTGTTTATTAGCAGCTATCTTAAAAATTTCCATATCAAACACAACGAGCAACAACTGCTTTGTTGAGCGTTTTGGCCTTCTTTCAAGGGAGAGGACAGTCTGTCGGGGGTGTTGACAAAGCTGGGGAAGCTGGGTGGTTGCGGTTTGGTGTTGACATGTTTGTGTGTGTAAAAAGAAGCGAGGCGAGCGAGCTGAGAGTCTGGGGAGGTTGAGTGTGAGAGGTGGGAATAGAGAAGGGGTGGGGACAAGCCGTGTTGAGAGACGGAGAGAATGTCAGCTTTTTAAATGCATCTTCTGTCACAGACAGCGTGGAGGGGAAAACTATTCCATGTCGGACCCCCTTAATTAAAACCACCATTGCACCTGCAATCATGCAAAAAACACAGATTCACACGCGACATCTGCTTTCTTTCCTCCGACCGCATTAATAGAATCAAGTCTGCGTGCTATCAGATACCTGCTATTTTCTCCTGCTAAATCCAATTTGCTGATATTTCCAGAATGCCTCTCCTTCCCTCCCTCCCTGCGATTGCCTCTCTCCCTCTCCCTCTGGTCCATCCTTCTTATCGGATTGCAAACAAACTATCTGGCTGTGTGCGCCCTGCTTAGTAACATACTGGTATATAGCTGGGACAGTGGCAATGGGAAGAGAGGGAGGTAAAATCAAGGGAGGAAGGGATGGAGTATATCCTTCAGGATGCAAAGGCAGCAGATAAGTGTTTGCTGCTGTGGTGACATCCTATTAAGGGGGAGAGAAGCAGGGAATAGAAGTGGTGGTTGGGTTTACCAGTAAACAGGCAAAAGAGAGAGTCTGGTATCAGAGAGATAATCTAAATTCTTATCTAAATTATAATATCTTCTGAATTCTGGTGCAAATACCAGCAGAAAGGCATTATACATTGTAATATCACACGTACCTTTTGCTGTCCCAACTAACCGTTCCCCGTGTTAACTTATAAACCTGCAGAGATAATACAAGTCCATGTCAGGAGAGGCCTCTGTGGCCCTGCCAGCACCCACAGGCTTTGGAATCACAGTGAAACCCCACCAAACAAAATGGCACCAGTGGGGCACAGCCTTTTCCATCTGTGTCATGCCAGGAGGGAAACATGAGACCATAAGGGATGCTGAGATTGCTGCAGAGCCCCCGACCATTACTGGCATTTTAGATAGGAGGCGACAGGAGGAGATGGGTGGCGTGGAGTCCATAAAGCGCTGTTAGCATGCAAATCAGAATGCTGTTTAGTGTTCACAGTGAAAATCATGCTAAGTGTTGCCCCCGCTGTGTTGGCAACTGATTTTGCTTGTTCATTTAAAAAAAAAAGTAGATTTTCTGAAGCAAAGAGAGAAAATTGTCATTTATACAACACATTTCCCCTTAAAAATAAGGCCACAAACATTTGTAAATGACTAATTTGCTTTACCAAATATGTTTCGAAGGACAGGTAATTGCATAAATTACATTCACTGGTGCCAATGAGTGTGGAGACCTGGCGGTGTATTGCGCTGAAAACGCAGAGGCATGCTGCTCTGGGGAAATTTTTTTTTAAACGTAGTCTCCACTCTAAATGTGCAAGTAGAATGACTCTAAGCTATTATATGTGGTAAAACATGGGGATGATATCAACCCTGCCAGCAATTTCTAATATTGTCTATTATTGTCATTTTGGTGACAGCGGAGCCACAGCAGGGTCAGTGAAACAGGCCGCCGGTCTGCACAGCTTTAACTACTTTTGCCGGGGCTTGCTATGACCTACTAGAGCGGGGCTAGTTTTATGGGTGCTAAGTTGTTGTGGGAAAAGCCTGCATATTACACAATCGCCTACGAGGAAAACTGCTACCCCATGAGCACACATATTATATGTCTTTCTCGTGGGTCAGCAATAGTGCAGGAGTGCACTTGGCTGGCACAAGAGGCCAATAAAAGCCTGATGACATGTGCTACGTTGTGTGTATGCACGCTGCAGCGTGTATGGGTGTGCAGAGTCAAAGCCCTGTAGATGGTATCTATAGTATAAAAACATGATTACTAATGAGCAGCCTAGTTGCTACCATAACTTTGAGATGGTATCCAAGTATATGTAATCTTTGCAAACACACTATCTATAGTCGATTTACACCCACAGTGTGGCAGCCGAGGTCACCGGCACCTCCCCAGATCACTGGTACCTTGCTAATGATGAGGAAATTGCCCAGCAGCTGTCTGTCGCCCCTTGACATTAACTTCTTAGTCTGCCATGCAGTTCACATGTGACATTTGGCGTGTGTTTCCATGAATATCCACATTCTACAGCAGCCATTAGCAACCCCCCCGCATCAGTGCCTTCCTTTAACATCTTTATTTTCACTCACTTCTCCAACCCCACCTCCCACCGAATACTTCCACGTTAAATGTCAGTAGAAGCCTTCAGGGAGGTAATGGTGTTTTCATGCCAAAGACAGAATAACTATATACCCATTACAGTACAGCAGTAAAATGGTGCAACCTCCTCCAACTGGGCTTTTGAAAATGCAATTAAATGCTGGGATGTTGATAACAAACATAGAGGTAATCAGGTATCATCGCTAAGCTTTGCACGGTGATAGCTTTTTTTTGGGGGGGGGGGGGGGGGGGGGGGGTCGTGGCTT
>VUQR01005884.1:14875-28122 GCA_015108515.1 Hemichromis elongatus
ATCAGCCTGTAGTGAGAGTGTTTGAATATGCATCAGGACCTTTGCAAGCTGCCAGTTCACTGGAGTATAAAAGAGATGTGGAAAATGTGGGGAAAGTGTCTTTTCCTCTGCATTGTGCAGGGGTGTGGCATTTCTTTGCCCTGGAATGCATTGTGCCTCTCTTCTTCAATGTAATCCACAAAGTAAATACACAAATAAATGAAATGGTAATATGGCTGACCCTCCTCAAAGAGATTATACTAAAATACATCCACATACTTTGCTTATACATGCACAGGCAAGCAAAGGGACAAAGAGAAGGTCTCAGGAAGTGTGCCTGTGTATATATGAGGAAGACAGCTTGAGCAATGCAGTGAGTGTGTGTGTGTGTGTGATCTGTAAGTTGCTGAATTATTTACAATCTCAAACCCCTGACACTGCCTCCACTGTACTTATTACGTCTTTAGAAAGCACCGAGCAAACAATCCTTTTCTCTCGCCTTGTTTTTTTTTTTTTTTTTTAATAGTTTCTCCCTGTATTTCCTGTTTCCTTCTCTCTGAGAAATGGTGCTCTCATTTTCTCACATGATTGTATAAAACATATTGAATAGATAATAATGTCTCTTCCAAGACATGCTATGTCAGTTGAGTGGTTTTATTGCAAGTAATCACAAACAGCCACATAAAGAGAACTGCAAATCACATATGTATCCAAGTGCATTCTCTTCTTATAATCAGATCTGTGTGACTTGATGCTTATTTGCTGGAAACAGTAAAATAAAGCACTAATCAAAAAAGGGAACAAAGAACAGGAAATGCTGGTTGCAAACTTTCTTTCTGAGGACATGATATGCCATTATGATAATATACAACCCACTGTTAACGTATAGCCTGTGACCCATATGCCACAAGGTGATTGCAGAGGCCTGAGTTCAACTCTGGCCCCAGCCCATTAGCTAAAGGCCTTG
The DNA here is from genome assembly GCA_015108515.1 of Hemichromis elongatus. Lineage (NCBI taxonomy): Eukaryota > Metazoa > Chordata > Actinopteri > Cichliformes > Cichlidae > Hemichromis > Hemichromis elongatus. The sequence continues at coordinate 15,822 of VUQR01005884.1, forward strand.
ATCGTCTCTCTCTTTCGCCAATCTTTTCTGTTTCAATAAAGATAAAAAACCTCCACCAGAAAAGGTAAATCTGTGTCGCTTCATTATGAAATTAAGAGACTTACAATATCTTTTTGAACCATATTAAAAACAGCAATGTGAGGTGATTGACCAATACACGAATACAAAAGTATGATTCAGTCATTTTGTCAATGCAGTAGCCTTCAATTATTTCAAAGTAGGCCTAGTGTTATTGATTTATTCTGTGAATGCAGAACCATGATTGACTGTCATAATAGCAATTTTCATTTATTCATAAAAATATACACAGCTCATTGATTCACCGCTCATTGCCTGAAGTCTCCATTCTTCTTCTATTGCACAGTTTTGCTTTGATTCATGTGTGTCAAAATGTGTGATCAGGAGGACTTAATATAAAAAACCACCGGTGGAATATAACTAGGTAATATTTACTCAGTACAAGAAGTACAAGAAGTACAAATACATTAAGAACGTATTTAAATATCTGTTACTTTGTTGCTACTCTTTTACTCTGATTAATTTTAAAACGAAATTTACCAATTATTTTACTTTGAACAACATTTATATAAAATATATATTAAATAATAAAGTACAACATAAAATTAGAGATGAAACTACCCAGGATCATATAAATTAAAAAAGCTCCAGCGTTGATTTGTTCATCAATAATTATGATCCAATAACACAAATGATTGTGACCTGGGTCATTGGGATGATAATGTTCTGATGCTAGCACATCTGTACTTTCATTAAAGAACAATTTTGAAGGAATAAGTCAGCTCTTAGAAACTTTGATGCTGATGATATTGGATTCTCTGCACACAGCTGGAGTGTGATAACAGCAAGTGGATTTTATTGATTTGCTTAATTATCCACAATGAAATGCATTAAAAACACTTTTTACCTCCTTTTCCACAAGTTCTGGAAACAAACTATAAAACTGTGATTAAGTTGTCAAAGTGAAGACTGTAGACCGCTGGTTCTCAGCTGGTTAAAACTCCACTCTGCCCGCTGCTGATCTCACTTGTCGACTATCTGTCTAACACACAACTGTCCTGTCACAACGAACACTTTTTGAACTCCTGTTGCTTTGATATATCCAAGATGTCTAACATCTTATAAAGCTGGGTAAATTTTTAAAGATAAGAGCAAACAGTTAATCTTAAAGCACATATTGCACACACCAGGTAACCTGACAAGCTTTGTAACTTTCTCTAGTCAGGTTTATTTAGTGATAGCATTTACATTTTTTAACAGAACAGCTAGTACTTTTAGATGTGTGGTTACTTTAAAAGCAAACATGAGCCCAGCCTGTCTAAGGTGTAAACTGTGATTAAATGTATATGATTTTCAACGTTCTTCACCTAAAATATCTCCACAATGAAGGTTTCAAGTTAGTTTCGCTACTACTATGATGGTATATATTCTTCCATCCCTCATATCCCACCCACTCCCCTCAGCCTCAGAGTTGGCAAAAGACAGAAACTCGGGATTGAAAGGAGGGGAGGGTGAGGGCGCAGTACAAAATGAGGAATGGGAAAGCAAAGGGGTGACCGAGAGAGTCTCCGTGTTTCTCTTCCAGGTCTTTGATGTGCTGAGAGACTGAAGAGAGGAGAATAGATGAGTGGATGGAAAGGAGGGGAAGGACGGTGCTGTGGGGTAGGTGTATGTCAAGGAGTTGAGGTGGTTTCATTTCTTGCCAGTGTGGCGTTTCTCTCCCAGCAAATTGGCTCCAGCGATTAAAAGTCAGTGAGGTGAGTGAAAGGAAAAAGGAAGCTGAGGAGCCTCTGAGATCGGGTGGGAGATTTCCCAGGGCTCCTTTCACTCTTCCTCTCTCTTTTTTCCCTTTTTTTTTGTGGTTTATTTCACCTTCCTAAGCATTTCCCCCTAAATATAATACCACACCAACATTTTACCTGTTTACCATTCGATTAAAAATAACAGATCCTTCCCAATCGACTTTCTTTCACAGGATTAAGACTAAACCTAAATTTAACAGCATCAGACAAAGATTTGCAATTAGATAAAAACCAGCCTACGTGACAACAACAATCACAAAGTTTTGCATTTACTCCCAGACATTTCTGTTTGAATATATAATATCTATAACCATTTTTTGACCAGTGAAAACCAAATTGAGTATTGAAGGAACCTTTCAGCTCAGTAATGTGGGATGTCACATTGCTACAGCTCAGATCTTTTCTTTACGAAGCACGATTTAAGAAAATCTGAAGGACTATAATCTTAATTTTAGCATAAGTCTTTATATAAAAGCGGTGACCTTTTGCAAAGCCCTCACAATCTTCTGCTCATTAATCTTGAAATATCAAATGAAGCAAACTTAAAGAAAATTACTGTAATTGGTTCATGTAATAAAAGTGATGAAACTATTCGCACTTCTAAAATGAAAAGACAGGAAAATGTAATTAAATAGGACTGAATTACCTTGCTTTAGAAGAAGGCTAGAAAATGCATACAATGTTAACAACTGAAGTTTCATATTTACGCTCGTCTAAAAGCAAGAGTAAGATTATTCTGGTGGCTAATCAGCAGCAGTCCCAGGAGTGAAGGAGAGCGAGCTGTGGTTTCAGCACCACGGACAGCTCTGCTGGGCTGTTGCTGCTGTTGTTTGTTCACACTCGCTACGCCAAGCACAGGTCTGAACACCACCACAGAGGATTCACCATGTCTCTAAGTGTTTCTGAACAGCAGCCTGGTACAGAGAGATCCCTAGCATGCCTGCTGTGTGGTATTGTAGTATGCACGAGACCTAGGGATAGTTAACATGGCTTTTCCATTAGAGGATGTAGTAAAGTGTCAAATGTAAAAACCAAATGTACAACTCTCCATCTATCTGGAGAAAAACACTGCACAAAAACATAGTAACGTATATTATTACCTACATATAATGCAATGACTGACTGATTAGTTATAGTAAAAACAAAATCTCCACATGAACAAGCCCTACATCACATATGTTACATGCAATGAAAGAGTTTGGCCAATCATTCATAGACTAAAAACATGATGTGTTACTATAAACATATAAGCAGCCTGGCGTTAGCGACTTTCACCATCAAGACTACTCTCCTTGCTGGTTGTTCTGACACGTTCATTGACACAAATGAGGTGGTTGCCTGAGACTGAACAAGGCACCAACCTCATAGACTGAAAAAGGCGTATAACAGAGAATCAGGGTTCGACTGTGAAAAAAGAGTCAATTCCTGTGTTTAACTGGGGGGGAAAAAAAGACATTTTGCTACCTGAACTAGTTCTAATCGCTGAAAAAGATCTCAAAAATGTTTATGATATGGTCTGTTGAGACGTACAGCCTGTCTAAGAGGTTTGCATTCCAGGTTAAAGCCTGCTTTTAGCGCTGGCATCAAGTTTAGTTATCAGTGAGCTTGCATGTTTATTGCTTATGGATGCAGCTTGCTAACCAAGCCTGCTAACAAAGACTGATAGCATTAAGTCATAATTTAGCACTTTATCCCAAATGTCATTTTTGGCTGAACACACCAAGCTTTCCAAAATTTTACAGTAGCTTTAAATGTAACATTATGCGTTGATATCTCATTATGCACCTTAGGGGCTGCTGTTCTTAAGCGCTCTAATTGATGGTTACACTGTGTGTTTTGGCCTCGTTTTTTGTTGTCTCCAGACCTCTGCCCATATTTCCACCAGCTTTTTCCTTTTCTTGCTTTGTTGGTGTGTGTGTGTGTGTGTGTGAGTCTTTTCTTCAGCCCATCTGTTTGTAACTGTGCACGTCTGTCTGCCTTACACCAGACTAAACACACACACACACATTCAGCTTTTCATTAAATATACCAGTGACAGGATATGACAAGCTCTCCCAGCTTTTTAATTTAGCGCCGGTGTCCGCCCACCTCCTCAGAGAGCTGGTCTAAAACCTGTCACTGCCAACAGTTGAGGGATGACAAGGTAATTAATAGTTTCACTACAATGCAGCCAACTCTTTTAGGAGCTGGACAGACAGGATGAGCTGAAAAAACAACGAAGCATGTGGAGAGAGGAGAGATTAGGAGGCAGGGACGAGCAAAAAATATTGACAGACAGAGCAGGAAGATGAACAGAAATAGTCTGGTAAACCAGACGGCCCCTCTTGACACTAATCACATGATGTAGAGGATGCAGATATAAATGTATCAATGCAAAAACAAACAAGGCCAAATCAGATTCAAGTTTCATTGTTTCTCAGAGCTCTAAGCAGATCTGTCGGCCAGGATTCTGCAGCTGAAAAGCTGCCAAACGATGAAAAATAGCTCCGGACATTTTATGAAGCCATTAATCAGCAGGGCAAGCACCCTCACAAATATTTAGGATCTCTAATTCAGACAGAGTTTGCCACTGTGTTTCATCCATCTCATGATGAAGCATCCTCTAGTGACGTATAGAGGTTATATATGCACATTCTTCAGGGTGGAGAGATCAGCGGCACTCAAGCTGTCTTCAAGGTCTTTGATAGATTGTTGATGCTGCTCATAAAGCCAGTTTCCAGCTAAAACCAATTCAGCATTGAAAGACCAGTGGAATTTGATGGTCAGGTAGCCAACCATCAGGTAGCTAAAAAGCTAAAGGAAGCAAAATAACTCAATTTAGGAAGAAAAAAAAGGAAATCACTAAATTCTTCTCAAGAGATTTCAGAGCTCTCATATGATATAACAGCTTTTAATTTGGTTTCAACGTTTCACATTGTAGTGTTCAGAAACCTGAGACCGGAACATGTTATAGTACTATTACTGCTCCAGAAACAACTGCTGACATTCTCCTCTTACAACCTGCTACCAAACCCTGATTTTATTCTTTCTGAGTTAAAAAAAAAAAGATGAAAAATGTTGGGAACATCTTGCTCTGAGTAAACTCACTGTCACCATCTTCTCTCCCTCTTTTTTTAAAACTTTATCTAGTTAAAAGAAATTGGAAAATGTTCTATATCAAAGTTTTGCTGGCGGTGAATGCTGAGGCAAAATTTACAGTGAGTAAATTAGTCCACATAGATGACTAATAAATTGGTAAAAGAAATGATGTTGCTTTACCAGGAGCAAATGGAGAGAAAAGTGGTAGGGGGCGGGGGTCATGTTATTACAAATTCAAATAGATGTAAGGACTACCATTACACTGACAACTCTCCGCTTTGACAGCCTATGAGGGCTGTAAACACACATCCACGTGTACATCTCCTCTCCAAATGTCACAGCATCATTATCATGCAGTATTGATCCCAGCGAGAGTGATCCATTTGAATTCCAATCAGGATGGATGCGACAGTTCTTTGGCTGCAGCACCGCCGCTGTTTTGGTCTTGGCAGTAAACATGACATTGTTAGTCTTTTCACGACCACAGATGGCCACAAGATGCTGGAAACTCCCTCTAAAACATCCACTGATTAGTACCTGGGCTCCGTGTGCGTCTGCGTCACACTGCGCTATGCAGCCCCAGGTACAAATATGTGATTTTACTTAAATAGATTAATTCAGCTTAATAGTTTTGGAATCCTGAATGATATATAGGGTTGTGATTGTGTGAACATTAAATGAAATCATCACTTTGTACTTACTCAGGTCAGGTCTTTTTTCTAATACTAAAATGTGCAAATATGCAAAAAAAGTAACAAGAAACCAGGAAGGGGACAAATGTTTCCCACGGGAGTGTGGGTATAACAACTACACAAAAACATCTGAAGAAGAGTCCGAGGACAACGCAGGCAAAAAGCTAATCATTGTGGAAGCCATGTCAGTATTTTTATAGGTATGTGCATGGCCTTGGAGATGCCCGTGATCACACGGTCATATTTATCAAAAGCTTCTTCTAACACTGCTAAAAGAACTAGCAGCTCTACGTGCACTGAGCATGAACTTACTTGTTCTCAGTTTCTTTTCTCCCTCTGATCTTAATGCCAGCGCAGATAATAAGAGCTAATCTTATCTCTTCTCTCAATCACTATGATCTCGTCTATTCAGTGTTATTAGCCTGGCAGACGCCCATGTTTCCTACAATCACTTTTACTATTTCAATTTCTTTTTCCTCCCCCTCTCCCTCGCTCTGATTCTGAGCAGTGCATTAGCATCGACAATGCCACTCAAGAGTTCAAGTGCTCTCTCGGTTTCTCACTCTTCGTCTCTCCCTCCATCTCCGCTGTCTCCTTCAGTTGTCCGCCACCTTCCCATTGGTGGCCAATCATGTGACAGATGAGAGGAAACTACTGTGTGGAAATCAAATCACACAGCAGCGTGCATGGAAATGCACAATGTGGTTAGCCTCTTTGCCTTTGCTTGCTTATTGCTGCTTCCTATGTTAGAGGTGTGGACAACATAAAATGATAAGTACTGCAATTACACGGCAATTTAGCACTCATGCAGGACTTTGGCTCTACCTAGATATCAAACATGTGATACATAGGGTTACCTGATTTCCCCTCCCCCTCCTTTCTCTTTTGTGCTCTCTTTTTTAGTGAAGAGCACATGCTGTAATGGATAAGAATCATGGAAGCTCTGTGTTTATTTTAATGGACCACGTTGTCAGGGGGAATACAAGGAATACTTTTGGCTGGGTACTAAAGCTAAACTTGTGCATTGTTGGTGACATATTGTATTTGGGTAGCAATAATAAGCTGCTAATGAAAAACGCTGGTGAGTAATGTCGGCCATATTAAAAATCAAACAACTGCGGCAGTCTGCAGTGAGGCTAACCCAGAAAAAAAAAAAAATACGGATAGCTGCATCTGCTTTGCATCAAAGGCCGAAGCGCGGAGATTCTCATTACAGCTCCTCTTCCGTTTCATCACTTTCATCCCAAGGCCATCCACCTCCCAAACACAGATAACAGAAGCACCCCAAATATCTCTCTTTAAAGGAACTACTTAAAAATATGCAGTCAAAGAAAGAGGGACTGTGAAGAGTGTGAAGATCCTCTCAAATAATTAAGGAGTGGGGCATGCATTGCAGATAATGAGTTTCTAGCATCACTGACTACACAGTATTCCCCTGTCTTATCACCTGCTGCTGTCAGTCACTAATGAAGTTGCCATTTCCAATTACTACTCCCTATTAGGAATCATTATTAGGCCTGGGCTGTTATTGTAGCTGCATTTGAGGCTGGAGATGAAGAGCACATGCACACAGTGCAGAAGTCAGATCACAGCCGTACTGAAGGGTGATGAACATATTGAAGTTTTTCATGTCTTGCAACAAACTTGAGCTCTTCTTGAGAATACATTAGCATCATATTATCCATATATACTGTATGCTTGTGTGGTTTGAGCAATAATTAAGTTTGCTGTGACTATCCTGTCAGAGGGGAGGTATTAAAGTTAGGAAAATAATCATAATAATAAATCTTTCAAATTAAAAGCCCAACACTCAAGCAACAGAGTAAACCCCAACTCAGCTCAGTGCACCCAGATATTCTGCTGCTACAAAACAGCTGTAGATAAAGTTGCACTGCTAAAGTGTAGTGCAACTGATGGTTTGCTGATTTTAAAGACCTCTGTAGTTTTAGGGTTATCATATATAAGGAGCTTATTTTTTTTTTCCTGATATAAAAACATCTCACTGACTTGCTCTTTCAGTATCTTTAATCCTTCACTTCATAGTAAACAATGAGGGTGGGTGGATCTATAATTTGGTGTATGGAATTAATAATACAAGGCTTGACAAAAGTTTCCAACTGCATTTCTTTGTGTCTATTTATTGGTCAGAATTAGTCAAACTTGCATGTTTCAGATCAAGCAAATTTTAATATTATACAACATAGGCCGATTAAATACAAAATGTAGTTTTAAATGATATTTCTTTCATTAAGGGAAAAATCCTATTCATACCTACCTGGCCCTATCCAAAAAAGTAATTACTCACCCTTGGTAAATTATGAATTTACTGTGATTAACCACAATTTTTTGGAAGCTGAGTTCAATTTCACAAGCCTTTCCAAGGCTAGATTACTGTTACACCTGTTGAATCAAGAAATCACTTAAATTGAACCAGATTGACAAAATGAGAAACAAAATCATTGACAACTATCAGTCTAGGAAGGGTTACAAAGCCATGTCTATGACTTTGGGACATCAGTGAACCACAATAAAAAACACTATCCATAAAAAGAGCGAGCGTGGAACAGTGGTGAACTTTCCAGGATGAGCCAGCCTACCAAAATGACTCCAAGGGCACGTTTGACGACTCATCCAGGCAGGGGCGCCATAAAGGGGTGGAAGGTTAGGACGATTCTAAGGGCCCAGGCTGAGGAAGGGCCCAGAAGACCATGTTTTTTCTTATTTCTTTTCTCTTTTTAATATTTACTTTAAATGTGCTAGGGCCCCTCCTACACATAATGTGTATTTTGACCATATATTTATTAATATTTAACAAATAACATATTATAATAATGTACTGTTTATGACACACCCCTCCCTTTTACAATGGTTCATTTCACCTGTCCGTCCAAGCTACGGTCCCGAGCATAGTGCCTCTTGCTCAGACCGTGACAACCACAGGCATGTCGCATCATACAGGGTATGTTTATTGGGTTAAATTTTACCTGTGAAAAATGTAGAGGGCCAATAAATTGTGGTTTTCATAGGGCCCAGAATCTCTGGCGGCACCCCTGCATCCAGGAGACCTCAAACAAATCCCAAACATCATCTAAAGAACTGCAGGAGTCAGTTAAGCTCAGTGTTCATGATTCCACAATAGGAACGAGACTGGCATCCATAGGAGAGATCCAAGAAGAGAACCACTGCTGACCAAAAATTACACACAGGCTCATCTCATATTTACCAAAAACATCACGAGATGTGGGAAAATATTCTGTGGACTCATGAGACACAAGTTGAACTAAAATTTAACAGGAATTCACAAAAAGAACATCACACCACCAGTAGAACAAGTGGTGTTATGATGGAAACACTAAGAGCCGAGTTCTTGCATTTTGTATTTTCTCAGGCTTATACTTGTCTAATGTTAGATAAACTTTTAGATATTTACACAACACACTGAAAGCAAAGCTGGACAAAGAGTTGCCTTAAAAAAAACAAAACACAGAGAAAGAAACACACAATCCTCATCCATCATTTCAGAGGAGTTTTATTGCTTTGTGTCACTAAGCGAGCAACACATTGCGTTTTTGCGTATGCATTTCCTGCAAGGTGAATGTGTGCTACAATGTGTGCACGTGGGTATTTGTGCTGAGCTTCTGACACGCCTGATCACTACTGTCTGCAATCAGTAGTCAGTCTGCTCTCATGCAGCACCTTATCAATCTCCTCAATGCACAGGACTTGCCTCTCTGCTCTCATGCTCAGCAGCTACAGATGCAGGATGGTGGCTGACAGGACCGAGGCAGAAGCTACACCCATAAAAACTTCATCTCAAAGACAAATAAGTTATTATTGGTTGGAAAACTAAATGTATATACACCACCAGCGATTTATTGTGATGGGTGTGTTTGGAGATAACCTTGGATAATAAATGTTGTACATACAGCAGTCAAATATATACTTAATAGGTACTTTTCTGCCAAAACATTTCAGGCTTTCTAATGTCAAATGAATTTCAGGCTCATTTCTTGCAGTAAAACTTCCTCCAGCACACTGTGAGTTGCGTTTCAACAGTGCTAAAGCTCGAGGAAGATTAAGCAAATTAGTCCCCGTTTGAACTGGTTATTCAGTTCTGATTACAGTCAGCGACCAAAAACATAGAACAAATTGTTTGTGGTTGCAGGTTTTAAAAAAATGCCTGTAGTATAACAACTGTAGAGCAATCAGTAATGGTCAGTGCTGCAAGCCCCCAAACTGAAGTTACTAAAGGTAAATTTAGTAAGAGAGAGAGTAAACATCAGCAAAGTGCTGCATGCTGGCTACTGTCACCATTTGCAACATGTTACTCATCTACTAGGCAGAGAGGAAGACTGTGTGCACCTTGTTTATGTGCTTTTAAAGGCCAAATTAAAACAAGAAAAGATATCATCTTGTGCTTTAGTGCGCTTTGTGAGTCTACAGGGGTCCATTGGCCATTTTGCAAATATACACATAGACAAGCTGTAGTGGGGATGAGTAATTCAAATTATGCATTCCATCTCAAAAGTATGCAAAGGGGCTGCAGTGAATTAGTAAAACAAAGTAAAGCTCTTGCAAAACAAAGACCCCACTAGCAATACATCATCACAGTGTTGGTATTTTCTAGCACCAAATAAAGGGTAGCCTAGAGCCGCAGCTGTGCGGTCATTAAACTTCAACTGGAGCCGGACGCTCACTGAGTAGCTAATCCAATGTGGCGACAGCATTAACTGGAAAGAACTTCATGTTACTGATAATGTAATTAGCCGCAGTCCTAAGTGAGTCAAACCCTAATTACATGCAAAAATGTGCAAAATGTTAAAAAAAATGGCACTAAAATTTGGACTAAAACAGATCCAGCCTGACGATTAGCAGACTTTAAAAACTTTAATCATGTCAGTGTGCAGGCGTCACTTTTTGTCTTCATAAATCTTTGTTCTTTTATTTCATGTGACCCTGGAGAACATGTTACCATACCTAAAAAAGCAAAATGAGAAACTGCAACGAGAAGATCCTTGGACAATTCAGACGACGTCTTTCCATGGTCAGACCTTGAGTCTCTCTTTCAGCTACGTACACGCTCTTTCTGCTATTGCCGCATTTTATCATAAAAGAGCTCAAAATTAACCACGGGAAAGCAGAACATGGTGGAGGAGCTGGGAGGTGGTGGGTCAGCGCAGTACTCTCCAAGGGTTAACACTGGCCCTTTGTTTAAAAGACAAAAGGGTGATGGAGTGAAAGACGAGGCACGAACGAGGCTGTTTGACTGTGGTGATGCATGAGTGGCTATTTCTGCTTTCAGTGCCCCCACCTCCCCTGAAGGACACGGTAGAGGAGATGAAGTGGGCAGAGCGCTTAAGGAAACCAAGGAGGAAGGCTGCAGACTGGAGAGTGGGATCACAAAAGAAAAAAACAAAAGAAAAAAAAAAACCCACAGCATTTTAACAGTTCTTATTTAATACAAAAGAATAAAGTAGAATAAATTTAAATTCAAGGTCTTCTTTACTCTTCAGTTCGATATATATATTTGCTTCATCAAAAACATTTGTTGTTCAACCACTTCAGATGCTTTCCCGACTACCAGCCTCTTATCGTAAAGTGAATAACGGCTGCCTTCTCCGAGAAACAGAGGTGTAAGTACTGAAGCATTGTCAGGGTGCCACAAAACCACTTTAAGTGGAGAATGGAGTGGATGTTGAGCATACAAAGCAACACATCGTTTACTATAACAAAAAAACTTACTGTTAATTCAGTGGTCATCAGACGCACACGCCCAAAATAAATTCCTTTTGCAGTGGATTATATGAGGAGCATATGAGGAGAATCAGAGTACTTTATTGATCCCTAGGGGAAATTATTTTGTCCATTGAGATGGACAAAGAAGAGACACTGCCATAAGGAGAGTCTTAATTTATTAGTGATCTAAGGATAAATGGCCTAGTCAGAACTACGATTCATTTCGGCTATGTCAGTCCTGGGCACAATAACTAATTCTGTCAAATGTGTACACTAAATATTCAAAAGCCCCAAAAGACGAGGCCTAAAGAAATCCCTACAAGCCAATTTCATTCCCCATTTCATTTTATAGATTCTGAGGCCCTGTCCGCACGTAGGCGGGGATCTCCCAAAATGAAGATATTTTTCTACGGTTCGGCCTGTCATCCACACGGAAACGCAGTTTTGCGGCACGAAAACGGATCTTTTTAAAAACTCCGGCCAAAGTGAAGATCTGCGTTTTCTCCGTATTCAGCGTTTGCGTGTGGACAGACATAACCGGAGTTTTAGGATCCGCGACGTCATTTTCTGCGACACAAATGCTGACGTCAAGTTTGCGACCTGTGTTTGCACTACAGCATGGATGCACTCAGAGCTGCGCTCGCGTTATCAATTGTCCAAGCGCTTTTTGCTTGTTTGTTTTTACATGTTTCATGTTTTGTTGAACGTAAGCAGGAAGGCAAAAAGTTAACCTGACTGGATAGGATACGGGGAACTACTGCCGCCTACAGGTCTGGCATGTCAATGAATGTGCTTAACAATGCCCTTATGCGGTTACGTGTGGACGGAGTTTTTTTTAAAAACGAGGTGGTGTGGATGCAAGTTTTTTCAGGGGCGGATAATTCGGTTTTGAAAAATCCCGGCTACGTGTGGACTTGGCCAAGCTCCTGGGAGCATGCAGTGATGCTTAAAACGTCAGCTAAGGTACCAAAATAC
>VUQR01005886.1:2392-12461 GCA_015108515.1 Hemichromis elongatus
TTTTAAAAGTGTTTTAAAAAAAAAAAAAAAAAAAAAACTTTGAATAGCTCAAAGTTGTGAATTTTCCATTCCCTTAAATACTTTTTGTGTTTTATCTCTCAGAATTTCCGTCAACAATACTGCAAAAAATGCAAGAAATATGTGAATTATCCAGCGAAACCACTTCCAATCTCAACGTCTGTCTCAGCCTCTTCTCCAGACAGGAAGGGGTGAGTGTGACCTCTTCCAAAGACAAATTTCTACTTTCATTTCAAACCCTTGTGACTGTGACTTAAGTTTTCCAGTTGATTGTCACAATTTTAGTCACCGTTTACTGAAGACGGTTATTATCCAAGTTTATTTGGATCGTAGAAGGGAGGTAAATGAGATTTCAGTGACATTTTAAATAACTTGATATCTGTGGATTATGTTTTTTCTCCAAAGAGAAAGTCTTTTATTTAGACTGTTGGGTTTTATTAAGTAGATATCTCTGGGATGTAACAAGAAATTATCCTACACAAAAAGATGCAGAAAAAATCATCTCTGACAAAAGCAGCTCAGTGGACTGAAGTGATTATATGCTTGCATGTGCTTTTTTTTTTTCTTTGTTTTTTGATTCAATGGATTTGATTAAAATGGAAGGATTCGGGGACTAGATTACACCCCCTCATGAAAAAAGGGTAGATTAAACTGCTTATAGCAACCTCTGACCTTTGGCATCAATTTTGCAACAATCTACAATCCTGTTTCCAAAATAGCTGAAACGATGTGTAAATTGCAACAAGAGAACGCAACATCATTTATAACTTGCAATTAATTTAAAATACAGTAAAGACAATGAAAGCGTAACAAATGTTGAAAAGGAGAGGGTGTTTTTTCTTCTTTTTTGTTTTTATGAAATATGCAAATTTTTGCATTTCATTTTAGCAAAGCAATTCAAGGCGATGGTGGTGGAGGGGCGTATGAAACACTGGAAAGGTTGTGTTTAAAAAAACAAAAGAACTTCTCACAGCTAATTAGTTTAAATGGCAAAAGGTCAATGCATGAGTGGTATAAAAGAAAAGCATTACAGCAAGGATGAATCTTCAACAATAAAAGTGGGGAGGGATTTGCCATTCTGCATAAGTCCAGGCCACTAGTTCACCACTTTGAAGTCGACCTATTAAGCTCATTTACATATGCATAGTTTCATATTACTCTTGAACCACATTAATGGAGCTTTGCTTGACTCAAAGTTCAAAATAATTCTTAATTGCCCTATATTAGGAGCTGAAACAGCTGTTCTGTCCTTTTAAACACTTTTTCATTATGCTAACTTTTTTCTCATTGGCTGTTCCTCATAAACAACAGATTCGAACAATAGTTGGGTGGATCTCCTCTGCTCCAAATCAGGCGTTGTGCGGTTGAATTGGCAATATTATGATTTTACACTTTCTTTTAATTATATAGAGCAAAGAAAAAAACAGAAACCGAGTGTTTGGAACATATTTTTACATATGCTTTACTGATAATGTAAAACTTGTTTTTTATACTAGTATCAACCCTACAAAAACTGGGGGAATTCAGCCTCTGTGCTTTATAATATTTTTTAAAGATTCAGAGAAAAATTTAAAATCTTTGTACACTGGAGACACTAGGCTGAAAGCAGATTCGAAACGGCTGTGATCATCAGGCTCTCAGCCAGCACATTTGAATTTTGTTTCTGCAAGGGCTCAGAACAATTATGAAAAACACTGTCAGGTGGGACAGTTTGTTTACACATCTAAAAATTAATGAATATTTGATCCTCTTTGAACGAGAACAGAACAAAACAACAACAACAAAAATCCATGTTCAAACTTTTTCCATTAAAGGGATATTTTCATGTGAAACCAGCGACGTGATGTTTAAATGTCGACATGGGCTGGGATACATTGGCAAAGTTCTAGACCTCTTAAAAATAAAATTTCTGAAAATAGACGTGCTATCAGAAGTCATGATCAGAAAAGTCCAGCCACTTTAAACAGATGAATGCACCTGAAGTAGGCCGGGGTTCTGACAACACGTCCTACTTTGTCAAAACATCCTACCGTAGCATAATTTATACCCATGTCTGTCAATCCCTGCTACCTTATTAGAATATACTACCTTATGTGGTTTATGCCTCCATCTATAGGTAGGACGTTCTGATGGCCAAATCACACTATCAAAATGTGCTTCCTGCTTGTATTAATTTAGGTTGGAGCATTTTTGCACAAAAAAAAACAAAAGGCATGTTAGCTTGAAAAGTTAACAAATTGACAAAAGCTCAAGAAAAACAAGTATCAACTGTAATAAAGAAATAAGACTTATAATACTAACCTTTTTTCGCACGTACGTGATCGGGTGAGTATCAAATAATAGGGGTGTACTATTAACACCGAAAACATGGCCGTTTTTAATTGTGCGCATGTGCAGTAACAACAAGTAGGACAGCTTGATAGGTAGGGTGTTTTGTCAGAACACTGGCACTGAGCATGTGATGCTGTGCCTTAAAGCTGTGATTCATTTAACATTCATCACATTTATTGTGTTTTAAAAATGCACAATAAGAGTTTTCTAATACTCAATGACGGTGGAGTTACCTGATTGTAGTGTAAGACCCCTTATTGGGGGTTTCTCTTGTTGTGTATCGTGTGACCCACTGGTATTCATTAGGTGAGTAATTTGATATCTGCCCGGCTAATTGTATGGAGTATTTTGTTGTTAGATTTTACTTTAGATATTACGGGTTCTTCTTTCTGGTTTTTACTTGGTATTTCAATTTTTTTTGTTTTGTTTTTATGAGTTTCTATTTTTGTCTTTTTAGGCAATAACCTTTCAGACTTACTGCAAAGCAAAATATTTTACTTTAAAAATGTATTATGTAATTTATTTATCAACTGTTTGACCTAAGTAAGATGTGATTCTGATTGGATATTATGGGGTGTTGTTATGTTGCCAAACACAGGTAATTTAAGATAGAGGCCGCCTTGTGTTTTATTATCTGAAGACTGAGTGGGCTGAAATGTCAGCCTCTTCTAAGATTTAATAAATAAGATCATTTGGAGTTCTGAAGAAACATATGTGGCTTTTTAAAATAATTTATACAACAAATAAATACATATCCATGTCTATAATATATATACAGTGTATATGGTACTCTTAGCCTCACATGCTAGTCTTGCCCCACATCTTCTATCAGTTTTGCATAATTGGCCAGTGTCTTAGCTTTCTGGAACTCTTGAACACTCTTCAAATTCAATTGGATTTAAATTTGGGTTTTGAATAAATCCTCCCATAAGCCTCCACTTCTGCTCTTTCAGTTATTCTTTGCTGTATTTGACTGTGTGCTTAAAATTACCATCCTGTTTAATGGTCGTCTTTGAGATAAACTTCTCTGTGGCATGAAGATTTCATAGTTAAATCAATGATTGCAAGCATCTGAACCCCTGTGGCATTGGAGCAACCTCAAAACATAATATTTCGATCGTCATCCTACACAGTTGGTATCCCCCCTTGCTGTGATCAAACAACTTCATTTATGTTTTATCTATTTTGAAGGCAGTCCTTATATTGAAATATATTACAATTTCCAGTGATTTTATTTCAGATTATTTAGAGGACCTTTCGAGTCTTACAGGCACTGAAAATCTTCTCTGAAGGCCTTCTTAGATCTTGACACGGTGACACCACAGGCTAGGATGTCAAAGAAAACACAAGATCTTTAAATGAGGATAGTTCCTTCTGTTGCTTCCTAATGCGGCTGATAAGAGTTGAAGGTGTAAAAATTGTATTTTAATTATTAAAGGACTTGAAAATATTTTAAATTTCTTAAAATTTTGTGTCATGTGCACAGTTCAGATGCATTAACGCACATTGCATGGGTAACTGGCATATTTGTGAAAGCACCATGGATGCTTAATGATACACTATATGGACAAAAGTATTGGAACACATGTATTTGAATTCAGGTGTTTTCAGTCACAGATGCTAGTGTCTCCATACTGCAGTTATACATTCGCCTAATCAGAGAAAGATCCCCGGTTTGACCCCAGGAGGATATACCAGTCCCCTGGGTGTTACTTTGTTTGAGCTGGGCACTAAATATTATAGATTCTACTGATCTGTAACTTTGATAGACAGTGTTGCTTTAACAGGATAACCCAATAATTTGGCTAAAAATGCTGTTTCTTCTTAAAGACACAGATTCAAGCAGAGAAAAGTCTACCAGCAGCTAGTCAGAAACTGTGGCATCCTTAAATATTTTATATGCAGGCTCTAGAGCAGCTTATTCTGTCACCCAGATGAGGTTTTTGCTAATGAGAAGACCTTCCTTATTTAATCAAAGCAATGCCAAGACACATACTGTTCCAGCATAGCTTCAAAAGCTTCACAAGCCCGAACAAGCCTGCCTGCAACCCTGGCCTGTCACCTACTGAAAATATACTGGGAAATTATCAGAATAAGACAAAAGAGCACACAAAGTATTGATCACATGAACTCCTGTAACAAGCAAGAATGCAAAAACATCGAGCTTTGAAAGCTGCAGCAGTTGTTCTCCTCAGTTTTGTTAAAACAAGAGGTGATTTGACGAAGCAATAAACGTCTTTTGTTAGGGGTTTTATTTTGTAGTATTGCAAAGTAAATGTTTTTATTTCTGCAGTTTCAACATCAGATGTGGGTTTTTTTTGCATTATATCCATTTAAATATGTTGTTCATATATTTGAAAGTAATTGGATTACATTTTGTGTTACATTTATGCAACTTTTCGTCTTTTTCAGAATGAAATGAGTTTGTAAGACATGTAACACAATTCCTAATCTTCTCTTGAATGCACGAGGCTTCTTAAACTGATGTGGATATTTTTTTGAGTTGTCTGAAGTTATGAATGAATTGCAGACTTCAAGCACAGGGTAATTCAGTTGAAACTAAACTGAAGGCATCAGGTTGTAAAATTGGATTAGGAGCATAAAGACGAGCAGTGTGTTAAGCCAAGTTATTGCACTGGCATAAAGCCCAGTTGTACTCGGGGTCAACCATAAGCCACAGCATTACACTGATAATTTTTCAGTGAAGGGCTATACTGCCACAGAATATTTTAGTTCAGTGAAATTAATATTGTTAATTAAATGTAAAATTGTGTTTGGTTAGAAAGCAGGACTAGAATGTCTCATTTTCTGTGCACCATTAAATTAGAAAAAAACAAATATTTTAAACATTTGGTGTTGAACCAAATATTTAGGGGGACTCTAAATGGCATTTTGAGAAGGACAAAAGTCAAAGAAGTCACCAAAGTCTGTAGGAGTCATGATGAATGGATTGTATTGACACTACTATATTATTCTATGAAAAAGAAATGCATTTTCAGCCTCATGTTACCATCCCTAAATCCATGCTGTGTGCATGGCTCAAACCTTTATTACATGAATCAGCAGCCAGTTGACACAATATAAACAGTGCAGCAAAGTCATTTGCAGTACATAACTTTAGTACAAATACTATCAAATTTTCAGTGTTTATTTAACAATGGAACTCTGTAATCTGTGTGCGCAAGTTCTTCAGTGGGAGCAAGAGGTTTTTGGTTGCGATTTTATAACTGGCAGCACTGCATATGTGAGAAATATAAATGATGTAATCACAGATATAGCTATAAACATCAGAGACAGGACTGGTGTGTTTATAAATGATTCAAATTTAATCTGGATTTAGATGCAGAAAAAGTTAAACCACTATTCATTGATGGTGCGTACAATTTACAACATATCAACGAGCGCATTTCTGATTACTATCACAATGTGAAAGTGCCATCTTCTTTTTTTTTGTGTAGTAAAGCGCTGAATCTGTAAAAGTGAGAGTGTTAAGTTGCATCTTGCGTTATTGCCTGTCGTGGGTTTTAATTTGCAGCACTTTCTGAATCAGATTTGTGTTTGAATGTTCCACCAGAATAAGAATTAGTCCCTCTTTTGATTGTGAAAAATGATGTCTGGTAGTGCTGCTGCTTTTGATGCACTGCTGTGATAAATGTACACTCGAGATGCTGGCTATGTAAATCAAGGCATGTTTACCTTCACATCAATGCATAGATTCAATCCTTTTATGCGTGACATTCTGACTGCTGCTCATTTTCTGCAACACATGAAAAGACCAGACAAAACCAAACCCTGATGTAATCATTAGATGATGGGAAAAAAACTCTTCAATCACAATCTGCATGTGCTTTTTTTCCTTTTAATATAGACCCCATCTCTTTACAAATGCTCAGTAACAAAACTTCAATAATTTCTGTGGGGATCTTTAAGAAGAAGACCGCAGCTGATGAAGCTGAGGCTGCCAGGAACAGTTTGAATGTTCTGAGTTTAACAGCCAGTCCAGTGCTTTCAGTCTTTACGTGTGGGCCGGGTCTCGATCGCTCAGCTGCACAGCCTTTTGAACTGCAATCTGCAGAGGCAGAGTGCATGATAAAAGACTCACAGAATATCAGAACTCACCATGAATAGACCTAGTCTCAATAGGAATAATTCAAACTATACAGTATAGCTCCGTCTGTAAATCACGGTTCGCGGGCTGAATGAAGAAGTGGGGCTTGTGCTTACTCCCCCTGCAAAGGGAATATACTGATTCACTTCCAGGCCCTGCAGCCCTGCTTTGTATTTAAACACCACCTGTGGAAGGGTCAGCAGCAGTTTCCTCTCCAAGTTCAGAATAATGCAGAGACATCAAGTGATCTGCACTCTGTCATCATACAGCACTTTCAACCCCCCTTCATTTAGCTTTCTCTTTTCTTGTGAATGATCATTTATAATCAGTTCTCCCTCTTCTGTTTCTTTGACAACCCAAAGTAAACCACTGCCTCGTCAGTGGACTTTAAGTTTGCATTTGCACAATGTCAGCCTGTCAGTAGAAACAGCGAAGTAAAGGTGAGCACGCCTTCCTATTACCAGCACTAATGTTTTGTGTAAAAGGAAGGTTTAGTAATGGTTTATATCAGGGTCCATTATCCGTCATTTGATTCCGTCTCTCCTACTGGACTCATGTTCTCCGGCAGGCTATTTGAGACGGCAGCATCAAGGCTGCTGGCCTCCATTACAGATAAACATGGCTCAACCCTCTCAGCTCCATCTCTGTCTCTCTCGCCATGGGTCTGATAATGAGACGACAGAACAGAGGGGGGATCAGTCAGTCAACGTGCTGTTTACTTGCAGACCTGCTGCCATCAAAGCCTGTCTCATAGTCATGCACATTTGTCCTCTGTTTTTAATGAGACTTTGAATAAAATTTTGGTAGCCTGGAAAACACTTGTACATCTTCTGCTCATCGTTATCGAGTGCAGAGGATAGAATTCATGATGCTTTCTGTTTCTGAGAGTGATTAGCGTGTTAACTTTTGTCTGTGTGTGTGTGTTTGTGTGTGGTGAGCTCAGGTGCGCAGTTTGAAATTGGAGCAGGAGGTGGAGAAGAATAAGATCCTCTCTGAGGCACTGCAGACTCTCGCCACAGAGCACCACGAACTTGAGCAATCCGTCGTCAAGGGATCTTCACCACGGAGTGCCCTCAGCGAGGATGAGTTCCACGACGCCGTTTCTGGTGAGTTGACAGGTTATTAAACGCGAAGGAGACTTTGTGGCAAGCTCCTACTCACACTCAATGCTCTTTCATCCACCTATAGGACACTGGAGTACTATTTCCTGTCAGTGAATGTTTTCGGTATGTTTGCCGCTCCTCGAGCCCCAAGTGCTTCCGTTGAAATGAATATGCTGTGAAAAGGTCCTGCATGTTCTAGAAACATTAAAAATACATCTGAGTAATGCTTGCTAAGATTTTTTTTTTTTTTTTTTTAAATCTGCAAAACAGAAAATGTTGCACTTGCTGGTGTTTTCACTCATTTTTAATTTGTTCAAACTTTTTTTTTTAAATTTAATTTCTTTGATTTTCCTGATGAGTTATCTAACCAGCTTTCATAAATAAAAGGGAATCATGGCTGAAGAAAATAAAATAATATTCGAGCTGCATGGGAGATTTGCATTGATTGTTGTGGAGCATGACTGAATGTTTTTTGTGAATAAGGGTTTGGTTTTTTTGTCTTTATTTTTGTAGGACAATCAAATTTTTAGCATAAAATTTGTTAAAAAGAACACCCAGAAAGAAAAAAAAAAAATAATTGTATGTTTTGTATACTAATAACACAAAAGTGACAAAATTATACTTTGTTTTTTGTTACTCCCCTTAACAGTAGTTGTTGAGTAATCAGTGTATAATTTGTTCTTTTCAACTAAGAATAAAAAATCAGAAAATGAATGAATGCAGCACAGAGAAAAATCAAATAATGCAGTGTTTTTTGTTTTCCTCTTTTTATTCTGAATGCAAAACTTGGAAACGAATATCCGAGTCACAAATCTAATTTGATTTTGTATATTTTCTCAGGAAGTAACTAACATCTTTGTGTCGCGCACTTGATAAGGCAGCCACGAATACACGTGTAATGTCACTGCCTAAATAAATATCTAATCAGTCAATCATAAGGCATTCAATGCATTTAGGTGTAGACATGGTCGAGATGACCTGCTGAAGTTTCAACTGAGAATCAGAACGGGGGGGGAGTGATTTAAGTAACTTTGAATGTGCTGGGCTGAGTATTTCAGAAACTGGTGATGGACTGGATTTACAAAGAGTGGTCAGAAAAAGAGAAAATGTGGTAGGTCTCAGTGTGAAAATGCCATGCTGACACCAGATTTAAGAGGAGATGCTTTGAGCTGATTTGAAGGCGACAGTAACTCAAATAACGACTTGTTACCACCAAGATATGCAGAAGAACGTCTCTAAATGCACAATACTGTAAACCTTGTAGAAGATGGGCTATAGCAGTTTGGGCTGGTGGTCGTGCTATAATGGTGTAAAGGATATTTTCTTGGCACACTTTAGGCCCCTTGGCACCATTTGAACTTTGCTTAAATACTACAGCTTATTCCAAGTACTATTGCTGACCATGTCCACCCTTTGTGACCAGCATACCCTTGTTCTGGTGGCTGCTTCTAGCAGGCTGATGCAACATGTCAGAAACCACTCACATGGTCTCTTGATCACGACAGTGACGTTACTGAACCTAAATGGCCTTCACAGTCACTAGATTTCAATCCAATAGAGCAGCGGTCCCCAACCCCAGGCCACGGTTGGTACCGGTCTGTGAGTCGTTGGTACAGGGCTGCGAGAGTTGAGGCTTGTCAGGGTTTTTAATCGTTATTTTTTGTCGTTTTTATTGTTAACTCTGTTTCTCTGGGTCTTTTCCTGTGTGTTATGAATAAATTTTCTTTTTTTTGGTACCGGTACTGGTTTTATTTTCTTGTATTTATCCGCGACACCTTAAAGGCCGGTCCTTGAAATTATTGTCGGACATAAACCGGTCCATGGCCCAAAAAAAGGTTGGGGACCGCTGCAATAGAGCACTTTTGGGATGTGATGGATGAGGAGATGCATATCATAGATGTGCAGCTGACAAATCTGCAGCACCCATGTGATGATGTCGTGTCAGCTGTCAGTTCTTCAGATCATTCACAGCAAATTTAAGCTGCTAATGGTGCGTTTTGCAATTCTAATTTTCCAAAATGCATCTAAATTATAAAATGGAGCGCTTGTTACTGCCCCATCTAACTCACTGAAATATGGCTTTTATTTATCTGTTTTTTTGTACGTTGATAGCTTTCCTTTGCGAAGGCTGTGAAAGTCACGTTTTTTTTATATAAGTTCCCACATTTTTATGTATTTCACTTGATGCTCAAGTTTTCATTGCTTCAGTTTATGAGACAAGTGTAACACAAGGAAGAGAATACACACAAAGCTCTTTAGTGAAATCAGATTTGGTCCTTGATTAGGTTTTTAAATTTCTATTTCATACATTCAATCGAAACTCATTTAATATTTTTTGTGTGTTGTGTATCTGTTGTATACATGAATAGTTCATAGTACATCTTTTTTTTTTTTTTTTTTTTTTTTTTTTAATTTTTTTTTTTTTTTTTTTTTTTTTTTTTTTTAACAGCACATTGTGTTCTGCGTCCTGATTGGCTGTAGACCAGCTGTGCCGTGTCTCCTGTACAGT
>VUQR01005887.1:13986-33084 GCA_015108515.1 Hemichromis elongatus
TTCCCGGTATACTTTCACACTTTCAGCAGATAAGGACATGTGAGGTGTGCCGAGGTGTCACATGGTGCAATCTAACATAGTGTCTACAGCCCCAGCTTGTGTCCTACTGTCCCCGTCCACCCAGCCGGTGTGCAGGGAGCCCCGGCGGAGGACTGACCTCCAGTTGTTACACAGAGGGGAGCGCTGCAGTCTGTGATTAATTAGGCGACTCCCCTTCTGTTTAAAAGACTCCTGTGCCACGGGATCGTACGAGCAGAGGCAGCACAAGCTGTGACGCCAGCAATCTCTATGTGGGTCAGCAGAGAATAATGAGGGAGGATCTCTGAGCCATATGTCTCTTAATGCTCACCAGCATCCAGCAGCAGAGCTATTTAACAGACTGTGTTCAGACTGTTGTGATGAAGATGCTTCAGGTGTGCTGCACAGTAATGTTCTCCTTCAGTTAAACTATAATCCTAGCACAGCTACTTGTATCATTCCTTGTAGTACCTAAGTCTAAAAGAGTAAAACCTGCCACGATAGAGTGTTTAATACATTCACAGGACACTTTATTAGGTACACTACATTGGGTTGAAACCCCTTTTGCCTTCAGAGCTGCCTTAATTAGTCACAGCAAAGATTCAACAAGGTGCTGGAAACATTCCTCGGATATTTTGGTCCATGTTGACGTGACTGCATAACACAGCTGCTGCAGATCTGCAAGCTACACACCCGTGGTGTGACTCTCCTGTCCCACCACATCCCAAAGGTGCTCTACTGGATTAAGATCTGGTGATTGTGGAGGTCATTTCAGCACAGTGGACTCATTGTCATGCTTAAGAAACTGGTTTGATGCGATTCTGGTTTTTAGACATGGTGTGTTACGCTGCTAGAAGCAGCCATCAGAAGAAGGCACACTGTGGTCCTAATAGGAGCAACAATATTCAGGTAGGCTGTGGTGTAAAAATGATGCTCAGCTGGTAATAAGAGGCAGCAGCCTGAACACTGAAACTATGACCTGACTATCCATCTCACAGTAGAAATTGAGACTCATCAGACCAGGCAACATTTTTCCAATCTTCTATTGTCCAGTTTTGGTGAGCTCATGTGAATTTTAGCATCTGTTTCCTGTTTTTAGGTGACAAGAGTGGCACTCAGTGTGATCTTCTGCAGCGTGTATCCCACCCGCTTCATGGTTTGGCATGTTGTGCATTCACAGATGCTCTTTTGCAGACCTTTTTTCCAGGCTGTAATGTGTCACAACCAAGGTATGTTGCCTTTATATCAGCTCAAAGTAGTCTGGCCAATGTTCTCTTCAAAGTACAGGCCTCTAGTTTCTCAACCCCGAGATGACTGTGTAGATCAGCAGTTTCTGAAATACTCAGAAGTAGCCTGTCTGGCACCAAGAACTGCGCCACATTCACTTAAGTCACCTGTTTTTCCTGTCCTGAAGTTTGGTTTAAACTTCAGCAGCTTGTTTTGAACAAGTGTACTTACCAAAATAGCTGGTGAATGTATTCTACACAGTCATAACTGACTAAATAAACTTGAAAACCTAAAGCAATGTAATTGGCTCAAACAAAACCAGTATGACTGGAATTTAAATTTTCCTGTTTACAATAGAGGATTTATTGCAGATAAGCACCAGTGGGGCTACTACATGTCAAGTGGTAGAGTGGGTAGGCAAACAGCTTGTGTTAAAAGGCTTAAGTGCCCTTGACTCACACATTTAAAGCCAGAATTGCTCCTGATGTACAAAAATCACGGAGAAAAAACCTAACTGAAAAATTTGCCCAGCGTAAAGCATAGCTCGAGCTATAAAGATTAGCAAATTAATCAGTAATTATATTAAACCTGTTTCCAGAAAAGTTGTGATATTGTGCAAAATATAAATAAAACTTCAAATATAAATAGCTCAGGCTCAATTTGATTCTAGCTAGATGTTTCAAAAGAGGTGGGATAGGGGCATGATCCTCTGTGTTGCCTCATTTCTTCTTTCAGCAACACTGTGTAAGGATTTGGGAGCTGAGGAGATCAGCTGATAACTTTTGAAAGTTTGATAGGGGATTTCACCTGTGCAACAGTTGAGGGCCCTAAAAATACACTAAATTTTGTCCGGAGGGTGGCATGTTTGGACTGCAGGCAGACGAGTTTCGCAGCAGGGTTCTTTCACTGCGAAGCAATGCTGTTGCAGCATGTGCAGAATGTCTTCTGTATTGCACAATGTTACTAAAAAAATATAACCTGTATAAATCTTTCAGCATTAATAATAGCTTGAGAAATGTGAACGTTAGATTACGCCCGTTCCTTATTGGTTTCCAGCTTTCCTTAGATGACTCTAAATGGTAGCACGTAGTATGAGTGGCAGGAGGGCGGTGCAGTGTTTAGCACTGTTGCTCCACCCACTGACAGGGGCCTTTCTATGTAGAGTTTGCATGTTCTCTCCGGCTACTCAGACTTCCTCCCACAGTCTGAAGACATGCATGTTAGGTTAGGCTGTAGTAGGAATGAGAGTATGAATAGTGATCTGTCTAGCTGCTCTTATCATTCATGCATGTATTTTATTCCTGCAGTGCTGAAACAAGTGGCAGAAATATTTACCTTACGTGTTTTCCGTGAATGAGAGACAGCACACACAGGTTCACCATGTTCCAGGATGTGCTGTTGTCGTAGCGCATCAGGTTGAGGGCCATGGCAACGTGGGAATGGCAGTTGTCAAAGCACAGATTGTGCTTCGACAAAAAAATCAATCAATCAATAAAGGAACAAGTATTTAATATTAAATTACTAATGAGTATGGAAGGTCAAGAGTGCCATTATTAAAACTATAATTAAATATTATTATATATTTGAAAATATATTTTTTTAATTGTAATTAATTAAACATTTAATTCATTTTGGCACTGAAGGCCTTCCATAAACACAATCCAGAATGTGTTAATTATTTTAAAAGAGAATGCTAAATACAACAACACAGTCTTACCGGCCTGCATTTGTACTCCTCTGATGCATCGTGCACAGCTTTGTCCCATGTAGCTGCACCATTGCCACACACTTTATCCACATCAAGTTTCCAATACCTGCAGTATTATTTTTAAAATAAATCAGTGAGTTACCTCTAATGTGTTATCTCTGCTCCCACCTACTTGTTAAAAGTAATAATAATATCATCAATAGACTTACTTTGTGGGTCTACCAAACCCCATGTTATCCTCCTGGAAAGAGGAGAAATCATGCATGTGAATTAGTGCTGTACAATATTGCACATTTTGGTATGATCCCATTACCAACACCGATACTGATACTTTAAACTTATAAAAGGTAGAAAAAGGCAAATTCTGAACATATTTTATAACACTGTAGTACTGATCCACTACCAGTACCAATGCTGGTATTCATATTCAAATTGCTGCCCACCTTTAATGCTTGAGACTCCTATTGAGAAGGTTTAGCACTAACGTCACTAACATCAGTCTCTGTGCAGTGATGTGATAAACTCGATGCAAAGGCAATGCTCACCGAGACAAAATATGACCCTGCAAAATCTCGTATGACTCCAGCAGAAGTGCATATGCCCATGTGACCGATGAAGGGGAGCGCCCACCTGCAGGACGCACCCAAATAACACACGAGGCAATTACTGTAGGTCTGAATGTCCAGCAATACAACTAACGCAATACCATGGAAATGAAACAGTATTAGCGGCTAAGATAAACATGCTTAGCTTCGTTTCATCCGCTGCCACAGCACAGACCGAGCAGGAATACTGCAGTAGCCTCTTACGTTAAAATGGGAATAGGTGTCCAGACAATGCAGAAAGGGTAGCGACTGCTTTTTTTGTCGTTTTTTGGGAAATCACCGTGATAGCTCATCATTACGTCGGTATCGTTCGCCTCCGCCATCACAGCCTGGAGTGACAGAGGGAGCTGAACGGCAGTGACGCACAGCAGCGGAGGTACGCAGCCACCTCCGCCGACTGTCGGTCCGTGAACGCAGCACGGGCCATCTGTTCGTGAATTGCGGCGTTTACAGTCAGCAAGGAGGGATTTAATATTAGCTGCAGAGTCCTAGCCGTTTATTTCCAAAGCAAATCTAAAAAATATTTGTTTTTATCGTTTTCATGTATTCTGATAGTCTTTACGTCCATGCACAGTGGTCTTATTTTACTGTAAAACTGACTGCTTTGTGTTGTCTGCGATTAATTCGCCACATCAATGAAACATCTGCAAAACATTTGCTTTTCCAGCCCAGCGCTGTTGCTACAGCTACCTGCAGTAGCTTCTCCCACAGATGGGTCACCTCATTACTGTGAAGCATATGGGGGCATGAAATCCTCACTAAACTTGCTTGTGATGTACCCTGCTTGCATTTGTTGCCTGACAGTCAGCAAAAAGTCCGGACACTGATGAATGAGGACCCTCCTAACCTAGAAAAAACTAAGTGCTACTGTACGTGTTGTGTAACCGCCACACTAAAAAGGGCAAAAAGATGAAACAAACAATGAATCAAAAGGATACTGATATGGTGTTCAATAATTTTTATTCTTTGTTCTGTTTACCACAAAGGTCTTACAGGATTCCTCAAAGAAAACGGAATATCTCAAATTAATGAACAAATGAAACCGCATGGAAGCCTTAGTGATGCATGTAGCTGAGGACTCCATTCATGAATATTTACCCTATCTGAGGGTAAAGAAGACCCGGCGAGCACTGGATGGCTTGTGGCCTTGCTCGTTTATTGCCCTGCATCTATGCTCAGAGAAGCCTCATGCAAGCAGGACTGAACACCTGGCTGCAGCAGAGGACTAACGCTAGAGCCACGCAGCTAGTAGGCAGGAACCCTCACGCTGCCCCCTCCCCCCCAAAAATGACATTGACACTTCATTTCAAATGATGTGTAATCAACAGGACTAGAAGAAAAAACTGTATTAGAAAGCTGCTTTATTTGACCTGTCAATAATCTATTGTAAGAAAACCTCTTAACTAAAAGGAGCCAAAATTATGTTTCAATGAAACAAAGAAGTCTAACATTAATCCTTGGCTGTTTACGTGACAGATGGCAACCTTTGGCAGAAGAACCCCATGTTTTGTTTTGTTTTTCATCCTCTCGACAGATTGAAACTAAAATAAGCATATAAATACATTTCACTAGAGCGACTCTGAAAGCGTTCACAACTTAAAGAACGACTTAATTCTAGCCTTCCAGTGGCCAAAACTGGAACGGAAAATAGGATCGAGCCTAACTTAAATAACTTGGGTGTGCAGGCTTTCCGAGATGACTGTGACGCTTTGCTCCGTCTGCAGAGCGGACAGGAGTTGTAACAAATAAGCCGTTTTCAAGTCAGAGATTTGATTCTGACCGCGTGGCCACACGCCGACCTGAAAATAGGTCAACAGATACGCGCCTCGCCAACATAAACCTGAGGAGCGATAAGTGCTGAACTCCTCCTTCTTTGTGAGAAAGTGGGGGAGTGAAGTTTGAAGGTGCTCTCCTCAAAGTCATCCCACTGCCACCGCAGGGTGGAGGGAGCGACGGGCTGAGGTGTTGTAGGTGCTTCGAAGGGGCGGGAAGGGTGCCGTCGCAACCCCCCATGAATTCCTCTCCCCCCAAAAGTGGTCTCCACCAGTCCTCTCACAGGACAGGGGAGGGTGATGCATAGTGCAGAGATGTGACACGACATTCACTCAATGTTCTGTCAGACGGGGCTGGGGAGGAGGGCGAGGGGATTTCAGATTCAAACAGGAGCTAGTAGAGTGCTTTGCTTCCTAAAATCCATTCTGCAGAATGGATGACTGTTTGCTTAGCTGGGCCTGCACTGTACTTGTCCCTCTGAGCTGTCTTCATCGTCCGAACCATCTGGACCGACCCCGCGCAGGCCTGTGATGCGATAGCCCATGTTAAGCAGCATGACCTCCAGCGGATCCGCATTCATACGCCGCTGATTAGCCTGAGCAGCTCCCTCCATATCTTCCACCACACGCCCGTTTTCGCTGTCTGTCTGCAGCATTTAAAAAACAAAACAAAAGAAGTGATCAAAAATAATTCCCACAGAATGACACATCTTTATAATTAGCACACTCCCAAAGCATGTCAAGACCAAGTCTGCCAAGTCTGCACATAGAGGAGTTCCCTCTGTTTACCTCCGGCCTGGGGTTCCATAACCGAACGACAGGGTCGATACCGCTAGTAGCCAGGAAGCAGTAGCTGGGGTGCGGCTGTAGGCAGTTGACTATGGACTCATCCCCCTGCAGGATCCTCACAAGATTGGTCGTTTCTTTTTCCCAGATAAAGAAAGAGCCATCATCGGAGCCGCTTACAATGTACTGGCCTTTGCTGCGGAGAAAAAGAATCCATACAGACCTGTCTGATGAGCCATGTTCCTGGGACACGAACTGTTTACAGGGAATTTAAATATTTACTCGGAAAATTGTGCAACCGTTTTACATTGAACGTCTTTCACAGAATGTCGACTTCACTGCGCAGATGTGTACAGTACTGAGAACAGCTGAGGTGAAGGTTAAGCAATAGCAGTGGGCCATTTTCTGTCACTCAGCAAACAGTACCTCATTTGGCCCGTGGTATCAAAAACCAGTCTCATTAAGCTGTCGAACTGCACTCTGACTAATCAAGCACATCATGAAGGTTTGTGTTTATTTTAAGGTAAGCTAAATGAGCCACAGTGTGAGTTAATGTTGATTACAATAGATTCTAACCGGTGTAATGTCATGGGAAGTAGACGATTTAGTCACACTTTTGAACAAAAAAAACAAACAACTGCTTCATAGGCGAACATTTCCTCAAAGTAAGAACGACTCTAAACAAACTAAACAAATTACTTGTTAAGATTTAGGTACTGTTGAGTGTGCAATTTTTTGCTGCAAAAGAGGTTTGACTAGTACTGAGTGCAAGTGCGTTAATGTGTTATTAAAGGCTCGGCTTTATTTATAATCGCTTGAGCACCGTGTGTCATTTAGATAAAGATCACATTACATTTCAGAGCTCATGACTGTCCCCTAGTGATGGCACAGCAGGCTGGCAACGAGTTGCACCCACCTTCCAAAAAAGTTGGCTTCTTTGATGTCAGTGGTGGTGTTACAGTGACCGCAGTATCTGTGTTTGTAGTCAAAGCTGCGCTCTCTCAGCACCAGCTCATCTTCAGGAATGGACTCTTTCCGACTGAACGAGTGGAATCGGATGGAGCTGTTGGCCTTTTTATCTTCTGCAGTTAAAGAAAAAAAATTATACTTTTACTGTAATTCACACAGATTTTAAAACCAAAACATACACAAGAAGCTGTTTTTTAGTGAACATACAATCATTGTAAATAATGGCAATTATCCAATGGAGTGTGATATAAATGTTTATTTCAAGATCTAGCAGTGTACATTCTCTGAGAGTTACTGAAAATTAGCCAAGAGCTATTTCTTTCTTTCCCACCTGATTCCGTCTTGGAGTAAAGAGCAGCCTTGATGTCTTTATCCAAGGCATCGCAGGCACTGCTGTGCGCCTGCTCTGGAAACTTCCCTTTGAAATCGTCCAAACACTCCAGAGCCTCAGCCACATATTTGAGCTCAAACAGACACCGTGCCAGCCTGAAATGTGCTTTCAGATGACCGGGGTTTAGACTCAGAGCCTTCAGACAGTCCCTGAGGGCATCATAATGGTCTCCATCCCTAAGAATCACATAGAAAAGCAACAACACTTATGGTTTCCACAGAATAAGAAAAACCATCATTCTTGCAAACTGAAACAACAATGCGTACCACTTGCGTTTCATATAGGCTGCAGCTCGGTTCCCGTACAGCATGGCGTTGCTGCTTGCCTGATGAATGCCTAAACTGTACAGCTGGATGGCCTGTGTCCACTGCTGCCGTGCAAAGGCATCATTAGCTTGTTGTTTTATCTTCTCCAGGTGAGGAGGGAGTTCATTAGAACTGAAAGGGAAAAGGGAGAAGCAGATATTTTAAAATAAATTCAAATATATAACCTCGGTCAACAGTGGAAAGGGACGACTTTTACCTAGACTGCATTTTGCTCCCAGCAAAGCGAATGTGGCCAGCTGGCAGGTGAATTCCATTGGAGACGCCGTTTGTTGTCTTTCCATTCTGCACGTCTCCTGGAAAGGGAGAGATTCAATAATCGGCATGCTTCATACTTTGGAGTTAGCGCGACAATCAGTGTTTAGTTCCTACCTGTTGACGATGGGCATTTCTTCGGAAGCAAGAATGTATATGGCCTCTGTTTAAATGTCAAGTCAAACAGATACACCTGTAAGAACCATAAATACACAAGGAAAACATTATAACACAAACAGTAAAAGGATCCCATAAGAAGGCCACTGCGATTCTCACATGGTTCCCTGTTTGTTTGGAGATGCATTACCTGTTCCCCGCCCATGTTAACAAGCAGCTCGGTGCCATCGGGACTGAAAGTAACATAGGTGGCAACCAAGACCCTCAGGCGGTTATTGTAGTCGGGGAGTTTCACCGGCAGGTGACCTGAAAAATTTAGTCAGATGGTAATGGTATTAAACCAGAGTCCAGAATATAAATGCACCCATTAAAAGAATTTGATTCCAGACAATTTATCTGTATACACACCTGCAACATAATACTGCCCAGCTCCATCTGGGATGGGCTTCTGCCTTTCACAGAATGTGTGCACAGCTGCTGATGTGCTTTGACTCAAAGATTTCCTGTGTGAGGAACAAAAAAACAAAAGTTTAAAGCACAGTTCTGCATTTCCTTGTCAAAAGTTGGAATGCACCACAAAGTCACTACAAAGCACTTTATTTGACAGTTTCCTGAGTACTCACTACCACAGAATAGCATGAAAAAGCCAAACTCACCTGTAGTTGTGAATCATCCTAATGTCGTAGAGACGTACAAAAGGCCCATTGGCTCCCACAGCCAGGTAGTTGTTGTCCCGTGGGTTAACAGCTAAACACTTGGCCTCGACGAGCTGACCACAGAACTCTGTGAGGTCGATCAGCACCTCCGAGTGTTTACTGTTCTCCCTCAGGTCGTACTGTCTGCAGTGAACAAGCACAACAAACACATATTACCTTAGCAAAACCACCCACTACCAATATAACTTTTGACTTGAATTCATTTCTGATATCTTTGGTCTAACCTGATGATGCCGTCCTCCGCAGCACTCCAGAAGGTGTTGGGCCACATGGGTGCTGTGGCGATGCGTTTAACTCTGTTCGTATGATCAGAAAACATATGGATGGTTTCCTTCACTGTCAGGTCGTGCACGTGGACTTTTGTGTCGGCTGCACCCGTTACCAAAATTCTGTCCCCAGAGTGAGGCAGGAACTGCATGGACAGATAAAAATACCACGGTGAACTGATAAGAATGAAGATGCAACACTGTATTGGCACTGTTGACATCAGGCCATCAGCTGATTACTAAATAAGCTGACAGAGTCCAAGGATTATCTGTAGGGGTTCTTCACTACGTTTGATTCTGTACTCACTTAAAAGTACTAAATAAAGTTTGATATACTTTGAAATAGGAAGTATTTATTTATAATAAATTTATAATGAATGCCTTTTGAAAAATTGTAAAACCTGGCACTGACCCAGAATCTTACAAACAGCGCATTCCCACCAAGTATACACACACAATGTTTCAGAAAGGCTTAGCTTTGAAATAAATTGTGATATAATTGTCAATAGTCACACATAGGACATTGTTATGGCATTTACATAGACTTCCTAAGCTGAATTCAGAATCCCATGTTTGTATCCGTTTACGTAGCTGTATGGCTAGACAGAGAAGAGGATTGTGGGAATTTAACCAACACAGAGGGTGCAGAAAAAAAAAGCCTACAGCATTTCATCTGAAGGAGATGACACTGTGTGCAAAATGTCTCAGAACAACAGTGGAGTTCATCACGAGGAGGAAGAAAACGAAATGACATCTAAAAAAAAAAAAAAAATTATATATATACAAAGACAACGACTGCAATGTAAAGTTTTGTTTATAGCCCTTTTTATAACCCTTTATCATCCCAGTATCATACAGAATGCCTGGACTTGTTTTGTAATTTTGGAAAAGTTACAAATTAATTCTCGTCTTTCAGGAACCAATTAATTTAATTTGGAGCCCAAAATGGTAATTTTGTGTTACCTCACGGTAATGTGAGGCTCACATAGTAAAATCTAGGGGCTACCTTGAGAATGTTTTGCGCTACTGTGAGACACTGAATATCCTCATAAAGCTAGCCTTCTCTTCTTTCCAAAACTGTTTGTTTATTTTGTCTCCAGTACAAACTATAACAGAAAGAAAGAGCAGCAAGGCAGCCTCAATTGTGCTATGACTGCAGTATTAATGTTCGTAAGCTCAGGCACAATCCACTACACTGTAGTATATGTACCTTTACAGAGAATATGTTAGCTGCATGGCCCGTGTGCATAGTTGTTAGCTTCTTGTGCCTGAATGGATCCCAGATGATGGCATGTTGATCATCCGAGCCTGAAGCCAGCAGACTGAGTACAAGGAAAAAATATAACAATTAGAAATTTTTTCTCAAACGCTTGTTGATTTATTACACATTATATTACAGATATTACAACAAACTAATAAAAGCTGGTGGAACCATGTAGGCATGGATGCAATATTTTAATGTTAAACTGACCCCTCCTTGTGTGCTGAAGGTGTCAGATTACTGAAAGAAGCAGACTCACATCTCTGAAAAACATGGCGAGTCAGACTACTTTTACTAATTAGTACACAACGTTGGAGTTGTTACTAGGAAAAAAGTAATGTATTAAACATTACTGGTTACTTTACTTAAAATTTATGTATTACATAACATTACTGAAACACACTGTCACATAGTTCCAGTTAACTAATATAATACTGAGACTACAGTTTCACACATCAACACAACAAAGCAAAGTTGAAAGGGGCTTCAAAGCTATCGCCATGGTGATTCAACTGCAGAAATATGTACAGGTAGAAATGGAGTCTGCAAGCCTGACTACACATCACTGCCTTTTAAAGTTCCGGCTCTGGCTGCTGGGCTGGGATTGCCATTCACTCAACTTTTACATCATTCTGGGGTTCTTGTTTAGCTTTGTGTCTAATGCAGATATTTCTGTCCTACACGCAGTTTGCATTTCATCATGGCACTCTTGTGCAATAAAAATAAAAGTGATAACCATATTTCTGCTCCTCGAAAGCATTGACAAAAGTGAAAAACACATTTCTATTCTGTCTAGCAGCCAGTCGTGCAGATAACTGAAGAGCCTTTGTAATTCAAGTAACGACATAACTGTAACTATACTGTAATTAGTGAGTAATTCATTGCAGTACTAAAAAATATAATGCGATTATATTAACATTTTACTTTGGAACACAAACTGCGACATTTAAAATCCAAGCAGGAAGTGAATATGATGCAAACGTTATCTGGACAGCTATGACAGAAATTCACTGTACATAGAGGGTTCGCAGTGAATCACGGGATAACTTGTTTGATTACTTACTCTCCACGTTCGTTCCACTCCAAACAGTTCACACAGCCTGTGTGGCCCTGTTGAAACAGGTGACACTGAGGGTCAGAAGAAGATAACAACAGAAAAAAAGTGTCCCAATGTGTTTACAGAAAAACACGGCATGCTATTGCTGACCTGCAGTTCAGCCTCCAGTCCAAGCCTCTTGATAAAGGGGTCGGTCACATGGTAGAACCTTTGGAAGCTTGCAGCTCTCTTGTCCTAAAGACAAAAAGAGCACATCTCCATCAGACTCTCCATCAGACGGGGTGATCACACTGGTTCTGGACTGTTCTTACTTACCCTGATCTGCCTGTGCAGGATATCTCTGGAGATGTTGGCAGTAGTCATGGCCTCACCGCAAAACATAAATTAGGTTCCGAGGCTGGAGTTTTCCAAGGGTCAGAGGTCAGGTGTCATTTACTCTTTTTTTTCTCCTTGTGACCAAGCTGTAAAGATGTAGAATATACTAATGCAGAGCAGAGACTTGTTAGAAGGCAGAGATCTTACACAAGTACAGCGTCAATGTCAGCTTAAAAAAAACCCAGTAAAAAGTCGACATTATAACCAGGCACGTTAGTTATCCATCAATTTTATGTTGCTCCCCTGAAATAGGCACCAAAAATACCGCTAGCTGGTCTACAGACAGTATTTGCTCCCGTCACCGACAATGCGACTTCATTAGCTAACCAGGCTAATGTTAGCAACGCAGCACCGGGGATACGACAACTGGCAGCTTTGCAAAAAACTAAAATTTATTTTTAATCTAAAGCCCCATTAGCCTACGAGAAGGTTTAACGACCTGTGCACAGGGCCTTTGAGAGACCTGTCGTTCACCAAGAAGCTGGCGTTAGCGTACTGGCGTTACCTTGCTAGCTAAACAAAACATCCACTTCATATAACGTTAACATTTGCAGCGCTTTGATGATAATTTACGACCGCTAAACAAAACTCACCGTTTCCTTCGAGCTAAAGAAGCATCTGTCAAGAAATGTCCATTTAGTAAAAGTCACAAATTGCACTCTGTGTGACTTTGTTGACAGGATACCGCTAATACCTTCGCAGACCCGAACACAACCCTCCTCCCACTGCACATAAGCACACAACTTTGTTCCGCCAGTTAAAAACACACCAAACTCTTCCGGTCTGTTTGGACATTACAATAAAAGCATTTCAGAATAAAAGCATTTTTAAGTAACAGCACTACAACAAAGAATGTAACATCCTTTTGCCATGTGTTTAAGTAATACATAGTATTATTTTGTAATTTGATGGAAATCTTAAAGGTAGAATTTATGAACAGTGTTGTGGAGATGAAGAAAGTGTCAGTAAGGATTGCGAGTTTAAAAATTGGCATGGTTTACGTGAGGCAATGAGACCTGCTATGATGATGCGGTGTTAGGTTTGGAGATGGCGACACTAACAAAAAGACAGAAGGTGGCGCTGGAGGTGGCAAACTTAAGGATGTTAACGCTTTCATTGGGGAAGACAAGGAAGGGCAGGATTACAAACGAGTACACCAGAGGAACAGCTCAGGGTGAGCAGTTTGGAGTCAAAGTTAGAGAGGCTCAGATGGTTAGCAGAAGAGGGATAGTGGGATGTTTAATATAAATCTGCCAGGCAGGAGGAAAAGAAAAAGACTCTGTTATAGATGTAGTAAAGGAGGCAATGCAGAGGGTCAGGGTGACAGAAGAGACATAAAAAACCATAAACGTTGTGAGCTGTAATAGCAGTCTCTTTAAAGCTTGGAATGACTACTTGTGCTTTTTCAGGGGTTAATAATTCTTGATTCTGCTCTACAATAATATGGTTCTTTTTTCAGTTCTTACCAAACTTGGCTAAAAAAAAATGGAAGTGAAAGTGCTACATATGTTGAGTTTGTTTGTTGCAGGAAGTTGGGAAACTGACATTTGTAACACTCAAAATCTGCCATCATAGAGTAACATGTGCAGCAAATCAGGAGATTTTCTTTTTTCAAATTTCTTTTTTCAAAATAATTTTGGCACAATTGTTCATGTGCTAGCAGAATGTAGTATAGTATGCTATTCCTACTTTTGTATACACAGTACTGTGCAAAAGTTTTAGGATGTGAGAAAAAAATCCTGTAAAAATAGAATGCTTTCAGAAATGGAAGTGTTAATCATTTATTTTCATTACTCCACAAAATGCAGTGAATGAACAAAAGAGAAATCTAAGTCAAATCACTATTTGGTGTGACCACCATTTGGCTTCAAAACAGCATCACTTCTTCTAAGTAAACTTGCACACAGTTTTTGAAGGTACTCGGCTGGTAAGTTGTTCCATTATCTTGGAGAACTAAACACAGATGTTCTGTGGATGTAGGCTTCCTCACATCCTTCTGTCTCTTCATGTAATTCCAGACACAGTGGATGATGTTGAGATCAGAGCTCTGTGTGGTCCATACTATCACTTCCAGTACTTCTTGTGCTTCTTTATGCTGAAGATGGTTCTTAATGACTCTGACTGTATGTTTGGGGTCGTTGTCCTGCTGCAGAATACATTTGGGGCCAATAAACAATCATTTATATTTCTGAAAGCATTCTTTGTTTACAGTATTTTTTTCCTCACCTGCCTAAAACTTTTGCAAAGTATTGTATATAAAAAAGAAATAATAGTATCAACAAGGTCACTAGAACTGCTTTCAACTACTAAAAAAATCGAAAATAAGTAAATAAAATAAAACAGAATATTTTTATACCAAACTGACGCTGACAAATTGGTCCATGCATTCATGTCAAGCAGGTTAGTCTGCAACACTCTGTTAACCGGATTATCCAAAGGCTCAGTAAAATGAGCCACTATCAGAATCCTTAACCGCACATGGAAACCTGAACATCTATTGAAATAACAACCAGTTCCATGCTGAGTTTAACCTTCTTCTGTTTAACCCAGTGAGACCTCTCGGGTCATCAGCATTAGATCAAAGTGTGCTGCAGGTATTTTCAGTAACTGTGTGGGAACAAGTTGCCCGCTGACCTGAGGTCAGTTATGTGTAAGCGTGGTCACTTGTATTTAATGTTTTTGTAACGTTTTCGTTTGTTGTTTTTATTGCCCTATGTACAGATCCACGTAATTTTGATCTCTATCATTTATGGGAACCACATTGAGTATACGTGTGCTAAATGTGCTGTATAAATAACATTGACCGCTTGTGTTTAAGTTTACAGTGTTCCCATACCAGTGCCAGTCAATATTTTGTAGTCCAACTGAAGGTATTTTAAAAATGGCTTCAACACATTGGAACCCTTGCGAAAGTCCTCTTCTAGGTTATTCTTGCCTTCTCTATGCAACTTGGTTGGGTAGGTTCGTTGTGCGTTGCTGTAGTGGTTTTTGGTCACGTGACAGATAAAACAAAATCTGTGAATTAATCTGTAATGGTAATATTTCAAGATGTTACACCAGCTACCACAGTTTTGAAGTCGGTGTATAACATCAGTAGAGGTTTAACAAGGTGTATGCAGAAAACCCCTTAGCGGTTTGTCAAGCAGCACTCACCCCCCGAATTTAGAGGGTGGCGCTGTAATTTTAAACAAGCATCCACCGTGTCTTTGCGGGGTTGTCTGCCATCAGAGGGGATCAGTTGGCTAGCGGAACAACAGCAGCAGCAGCAGCGAAGGGTTCAGATTCAGAGCCCGAAACCGAGATTTATCACTGTATTCAGTTGTTATCTCAAACAGAAGGTAAAGCAGCCGTATGTTTTAGCGCGGAGAACCGGCTTATCTGCGATAGTGGGTATGAAGGCTGAAGTCAGATACGTATCGTGGATATGAACTCAGGAGTCTAAGCAAACCGCAACGGCGTTAGCTGTTAGCTAGCTTGTTCGGCGGAAACGGATTTGCCGTGGATTAGCTAAAATGCTTAACGGTGTAGGGCATCGCTGCTCAAATCTTAAACGAGTTATTTCTTTAATAAAATAGGTAGATTGGGATAGCAGTAATTAGCTTATTCGGCCGACTCGCAAAAATACTTTTAGCAGATTCAGTTAAGCGTGTAGTCGTGTTTAGCTGAAAGCGTCCCCTGGCTCGTAATCAGTAGTTTCTTTTAAGAATTAGCTGCAGAAAAGGATTAGTTTGAACTACAGTGGGGGGTGTCTTAGCCTTTTGTGGCCCACCTATAATCATTGCATTCTTTTGTCACCATTGATTTGATTTGAAGTTCCTGTAGGGTTCCCGTAGGGATAGAGATGTTTGTGTAAGACATTATGTAACGAGAAGACATGTGCTCATGTTGTTATTTTTGCTGCTACCCAGAAAAGTGTGTGTGCTGGTTGTTGAGGGGCAGATGAATTTGATAGGTGAGTAGATCAGTCAGTAGCTAACAGCTGCTGTGCCCTAGCCCGTGACCGTCCAGCCCAGACCGTCGTGATTACAATGTGAAGACAGGCTTTCCACGGTGGGCACAAAAGTCTGCCAGCCTCTGTCAAATTATTGTTTAAAATAGATCATCAGTTGTTCAGCTGTTTGTTTAAGTGAGGCAAACTAAACAAATTTACACATGCTCCAATTTAAAGCTATTCCAAGCGTTTGATCACCTGTTCAGTGTCCCTTATCATGCAATAATGCTCTTTCCTTGTCTCCACCAGGTGACTGGTCTTTTATGGAATGACCACCTCGCAGAGATATATTGAATCCAAACCAGCGGGTAGGTTGACACGCTGCTGTCACTATGCATAAGCCCTGCATCACTTCCACATGTGTTGATGTTCTACTTTGGTGTCATTGTCCCTTTTCACAATTGTGCGTTAGCCCGGTTTGCTGACATGGAGTGGCAGACGCCAGCTGTGTCAGAGAAGTTCCAAAGCCGTTTTGGCCGCCGGCCCGGAACATCAGACAGTGGGGACACTGGTCTTGGCACATCAGCATCTGACAGTGCAGAAGGTGACGACTTTTTTCTTGTTCTTCCTCTGCCTGTAGCGCCTGTTGTGTAACATTGTTTTGAAGACTGTATCACAGCAGTAGACATTCGGTGACTTGAACACATCCATTAAACAGTGTAGTTTTGTTTTTTCTAATGGTTGTGCTCCCTTAAACCTCTGTTCTTTAAAGTTTGCATGGAAGCTCAGTAGAAAGTTGAGAGCAGACATGAAATATTTAAATTAGATAATGCTTGGCACTTTTGGGAGCTGAAGCTGGAACACACTGTGTTGTCTGTGGTGGTGTTTCTAGGGCTATTTATAGGGTGATAAAATGCTCATGATTCACTGTTGATGCTTGGGACATTTACAAACATGCATCCCATCCAAAACTGACCCAAGGTGCAGTTTGTACTGCACCAGAGTTGAGGTTAAGTGAGAGGAGATGTTTAAATGTCAGGACTGTACCTTGCCTGTGATGAGAATATCACTGCTTTCACATTGTTATGTTTAAGATAGGAATATCCTGATGGTTTGATAGCCTGTGTGTGCATGCACTAGTGGCGGAAAATGCACTGAAGGGCTGTGTTTAATGGATGGCCAGCTGGGATGGGTGGTCCCTGTTTCCAAAGGAAACATTACAAAATAATAGGCTGCAGAGTAGCGGCACTGTAGGCTTTGGGCTGGTATTTATGGGTAGATTGCCAGGCAATTGTCAAGGACTTTGGAAAAATATTAGTGAGGTGATGGTGTCCCAGCACTCTGAGTAAACTGATGTGTGTTTTGGTGCTCTCCCTGTCACTATGGTGAATTAAACAGTGTTTGCTCCTGGCTTTCTGTCAGTTAGCTTTAAGAGAACCTGTGAAGAACATTTTTTTTAAATTTATCTAAAAAATGTCTTTAGATTTTACAAGAGTGTCCTGACCAAGAAAGACAACAGCACAATCAGTGGAGCATAAACAGATAACAACACACAATCATACAATAAGAAACAATCCAAATAATCAAAATGTTCAAATTACAGTATCAATAAAGAACTAGAGAATGCATTTTCTGAAGAAACTGCAGCGTGGATGCTCATAGCTGAACGATTTTAAGATCAAAGGAATTCCGGCGCTAAGCCCCGCCCACATTCCGGAGGACGTGCGCTGGGATTGGCTGGCCACTGTATCGACCAGCCAATCCAAGCCCCGAGTGACCCGCCCATTGAAATACATGGTAAAATTTTTGTTGAAAAAAGTGGAATAACTTAAAAATTATAAAAGTTCGAGAGGAGAAAAGTAGAAGTCATGTCCAAAAGAAGAGGAATCTCTCATCGTCGAACGGTGTCGGAGGAGATAGACGGCGAAAAACGTACGTAATAAACCGGAATAATAATAGAAAAGAAGAACAATACTGTGGATGCTTAATGAGAATCCACACTAATGAATACCAGTTATTAGCGCTAGTAGATGCATGTGTTTTGTCTTTGAAATAACTTAAAGCACATGCCACTGAGGCGACCAGGGTCATCTTACACCTCCTGAACATGTTAATCACCGAGCGCGGAGCTTGTAAGACAATATTCCTAGAACGCTCAGAGCTGTATTCAAGCGAATGGTTGCCTGGCTTGTTATTAAATACACTAATTGCTAGTTTTGCATGATTGTCCAACCTTCCACATGTTCATGTGTTGAGTTGTGTTCCCTGAGCACATTTCGTTTATAGCAATAGTTTTAAGCTGTTACAGAGCTAAACTGGCAGCACTGACCCACTGTACAATCCTGAGTAGGTTGAGTGCTTTTCTGGATTTTTCTCTGGAGGTTTTGGTTTCCTGTCTTGGCTCATATTGTATTCTCAAGGTGTCAGTTTGTTAAGTTGAATAAAGTTTCAATTAAAATACAAAAGAGAAGTCTCCAGACATTGTTGGGAGAATCTGGTCGTAACATATTCTACAGTTGTCTGCTCTCCTTCACCAGACAGTTGTCCACTCTGTTCTCACATAGACAAACTTGGGGTTGGCAGAGACTGTTCATTGGATAATATCTAGAAACATTCCAGGCTATAGTGCATATGGGAAACCGTCTTTAGTATATGCAGTAATGCAGCTATTCGGCTTTTTTCCAACCACCTAAACCAATGGCAGTGCCTATAAATATAGCAGTTAACTAGGGTTTGGAATTAAACTGCTACCAGTTTAGCACCGGTACCAGATTATCCAGTCCATTGCATTCTTGTGGCTCCAAGCTGATCAATTCCTTTTAATCTGGGCTTTCATGATTTTCTGACTTTTGCATATTTTTAGAGTGACATAAAAGTCATGGCAGCAAATTTTTTGCACATAGTCACACAGAGGCTTTTCTGTAAAAAAAACAAAGTAAAACTCTGTTTCTAAACTGTGCTCAGATTCAGACATAGTAAAACATCTGCGTCTAAGCTGAAAATCTGTGTACTTGGAGGATTGACTGCGAATCAATGAGGGAACTGATAAAGAATCAGACCAGCAGGCAGAAGGGATAATGACATTGTTAACAATGATATCTTATCCATGTCTTTCACTAAAAGCTACGATAATGAGTTTTTAGAGTCATCGTGAAGTGGAAAACAAACCAGATTTGGTATACAAATGAACAAGTTTTGGGTTTTTATGTCTTTGGGTAGGAATGTGTGTTGAGCAAATATCTAGCAAAGGTTGTTCATTCAGAGGAGTTCAGACATGTTCTAGCCAGCCATGATTCAGTGGAGCCTCGAGGCTTCTGTTAT
>VUQR01005887.1:33104-45439 GCA_015108515.1 Hemichromis elongatus
CATTTGTTTTTCTTAAAAAAAAAAAAAAAAAATTTTTTTCCCCCCCCCCCCCCCCCCACCCTATTTTGCCATGTTTGCTGTTTATTTTTGTGTGCAGTGATTATTCAGGGTGTCTTAATTTAAGGCAGTTCTGGTTTAAACTGGTAAGAGGTAGACGTCTCCCATTCAGTATTTGACTTTGGATGTACATGTGTGATGTGTGGTACAGTGGGAGGAGGCAAGGTGCTCAAATAAGCGGCACCCACGGATCGCTCTGTAACTTGAGAGGTGGGCTATAAATACCCCCTAACCTTTCCTGCATGTGCCTGTTTGTATGCGTTCGGTCGGGGCTCGGTACAGGCGAGTTCTTCTGTCGGAGGACAATACGGCTTTGGGCTTGCTTGTCGGGCGGCTGTCAGTCTTGGCTTCACAGGTTGTTTCGTTGCTCTCAGGAAATGCAAGCGTTCAAGCGTTCTGCCGCGCTGCTCACTTCCGCTCGTTACAAAACATGCCACAGCCTCTAACACGTTTGCTGTGTTCGAGTGACTGCCTGATAATCAGAATTCAACACTTCTCTGAGGTTTGTAGTGCTGGTAAAACAGTTGTGTAGCATGTGTTGAGGATTGTGGAGATGGCTTGTGTTGGCTTTTCTTGTGTTCCTGAAGTCATTTATCATCTCTGAAGCTTCCAGATTAACATTGCTGTATGTGCTTGCTTAGTAAAGTGGACTCTGTGTTTACTGAAGGGGTAGTACGCCATGTGTGTTGTCAACATTTTGCTAATTATAGGGGCTGAACTTTTTGTCTGCCCTTCTGCAGTAACATATTTTATATGGGTTATAAGGAAGGTATCAGCAGCTTTATTAACACAGTAAACACATGATATGTTTGTCATGTAACACGGAGCTCTAATTCTGTGCAGTGCTTTAAGTCTATTATAAGCCTATTCCCTGAGTTGAGTCAGTCAGAGCCATTTAATTCTTTCAGCGGTGACACCTCATCATCAAAGTAGGCCACCAGTAAACCCTGCTGCATCTACTTTACACTGCTGACTGAAAATAGAGAAAATGGCCTGCAGTAGCGCGCCACATATTTTGCACTGATTTAACAGGAACATTTGTAGATTGAGAGAAATCCTCTTAATGTTGTTTCTAATGATTCTCGTTCTTTTTTTATTTTATTATTTTAAAGATTTCTGCAGTTCCAGCAGCAGCCCCTCTTTCCAGCCCATCCGCAGTCAGATCCCTATACCCACTGCACATGTCATGCCATCCACGGCCGGAGCCCCGGCCTCAAAGCCCCAGTCGTGTGTCCAGGAGGACTGCCTGTCCTTAGCTGAAGGTCACAGATCTTCCTCTGGCTCCAGAACCCCAAGTGGCACCACGTCAAAGTCCTCCTCTCTCTCCAAATCAGCATCTTCGCCCAACTTGGATGCTGAAGTCGCCGTGGGAGGAGATCCCATCGGGGTAAAGCCCGACTGCCTGAGTCGATACC
Source organism: Hemichromis elongatus (assembly GCA_015108515.1). Taxonomy (NCBI): domain Eukaryota; kingdom Metazoa; phylum Chordata; class Actinopteri; order Cichliformes; family Cichlidae; genus Hemichromis; species Hemichromis elongatus. The sequence continues at coordinate 34,577 of VUQR01005887.1, forward strand.
GTAGTCTGGTAAATGGGTTGGACCACTCGCTTTTCCCCACGGACCACACACGATTGGACGAGGGCCACAGGTTTGATACTCCTGCTGTGGAACCTACGCTGAATCAGTCAGCCCTCCTGGGTGGGTTATGCCCTGACGTCAGACTCCGGTTACAGACTGGGATTAGAGACACTCCAGACTACGTGTCTGAGGCCTACAGAGGAAGTTTGGAGCACAGCTATAAAGTTCTGCCTGAAGCTAGGCCTGGCGTTCCTGGTACTGCAGAAGCCTCTAATCAAAGGGGCGGACAGCCTGGTGTGGCCGGATCTACTGGAGTTTATTCAAGTCCTCTTAGCCTTCAGACGCAGGCTCTGCTAAGAGAGCACCCAGGCTCCAAAGGTTATGATCCGCTGCGGCAGGACAGATGCAGTGAACTTCCAAGCTGGCAGCAACAACAGCAGCATAAACAACTGGAAAGCTTACGCTTGCAAATGGAACAAATGCAGGTATGTATCTCAATATAAAACCTCTACCGCTGCAAGATTGTTGGTAAAGAAAGGGAGCTCTACAAGTTTGGATTTCAAATTTTTTTGTTTTTGTTTGTGACCCAAACAAGGCAGCTTTGAATGGATTCAGATGTACCTGGGAAAATGTAATAAGTGTTGGAGACATGCGGAGTAGCTGTTTGTTTGTAGACATTAAAACTTGGCAAAAGAATAGTTTCTCATATATACAATGCATAGACTCTTCCATTTCTTTATTAATTAAATATAAAATGTGGTCTAATCCACAGTTAACAGGTTTTTAAACAGAGCAATAACCAAAATTGAAATCAAAACTACTTCAACGGATTATATGCTGTCTGCACATATACATAATTAATGGGTCTTTTCTTAACACTGGCTTTTGTTATGTATGGAAGAGATGCTGACTGAGCGACACTTAGAGTGTGAATTTTAGCACTTCGAGTTTTTGCTTACAAATGAACACTTAAGTACACTGATGCAGTTTTGCTGGAACTAACACTGAACTAAAACAAGCTAAAGCTGATCGTATCGAGAGGTAATTTTACTATATGAACAGACTGTAAAACCTATTTTAAATGTTTTGGTGCTCATTCAAAGCCAAGATCGATGACGCACATTAACTCATTTCTAATAAAACGTGTTATTTATGTATATAAATGCTTAGATATCATTTTTGTGTCCTCAATACACATAGACTATTTGACATGAACAAATGAAGCAGATGACAGCTCCGTGTTTATGTTTTTATGTTTTATGAATTTATTTGTTGTGTCACTGTCAGGTGGCTAGCTGTGTGCAGATGTAAACCTGTTATGTTGTCAGCATAAACAGGGCAAACTAATTAGTGATCAGAGCATCAGTTTGTCCGCTGTCTGTGTTTAAAGTGAAACCTCTTCACTAGAGCCAGTGTAGGCAGATAGCGTGCAAACTATGTAGAACAGCATTTTTATATATTTTTTTATGTCTAATAAATCCATAATGATGACGTCTGTGCATGCCATTTATTGAACAATCTTAATAATTTTGCATGTGTAGCCCTAAAAATGTAGGTAATTCATGTAAAGATGTTGGCACTAAAGTAGAAATCAACCAGGCTCCAGAGCTTAATTATTAATCATAAGAATACTGATCAGCTCTAATGTTAGCAGTTGTACTACTGGCAATGAACAAATAAAGAAACTAGGTGTCATTTACTATTTTTTTGTTAATAATATATTGTCCAGTTTGTTTTTTAAACTTCATAATTTGGGGTTTAGAATCAGACATTCATCTGTGATGTGTTTTCCCTGTTTCTATATGTGTGTGTGAAGGCCAGGGGCAGCAGTAGCATGTAGCATGTACACAGCACAAACCTGCTCTTAGTGGCAGCAAGAACTAAACAAGGAATTATGGTTCCTAAAGTCATAAGTACACGACTTTTGCATATAAAGGCAGGAACTCAAGCAGTCTGCTAGTAGCTTGAAGGGTTAATGATTAAAAGTAACCGTTGGTTGTGTTGTCCTGAGTGCACCCACACATGAAGAGCATCACTATCAGTGTCTTTTTCCTCACTCCTGTTCATTTGTTTCTTATAGAACATCAAAGCATAAATCACCAAGTAGTGTTGATAAGACTAGTTGTACCATTCTGACCTTAACATTAGTTGTCTAAAGTTTTAGTTGAAAAACAAACACTGCTGGCACTGCTTATTATTTCATAGCACGGTGAACCTGACCATCTGTTATTGACAAAAAAGTAGTTCTGGATGTGTCTAGAGGTAATTCACTGTTTGCAGTGCTTGGTGCTTTAAAGCACTAGATCTCGTTGTTAACACCTGAATTGTGTGAAAAAATGGAAAATATGCAGGTGTCTATCATCACTTGTCCATCACTGTCAGTTACACTTATCACATTTTCCCCTCTCTTGTTACAGCTAATGAGTGGAGGAATGGGTCAGTACCCACCTCTGTACTCAACTCCGGTTCACTCCGAGTCAGGCAAGTGGGACGCGCTGGTCAAAGCCAGCGAGAGCCTGCTGAAGGAGAAGGAGCTTATCATTGAGAGGTAAGTGTTTGCTTATGTGAAAATACAGAAACAAAGCTTTGTGAATGTTTGTGTTGTTGTTGATGGTTGGACCTGGTTGTGATCATAGACAAAAGCAGCACATGGCCCAGCTGGAGCAGCGTCTGAGGGAAAGCGAGCTGCAGGTTCACGGAGCCCTCCTGGGCCGAGGGGCTTCTTACGGAGATATGTATATGCTGCGTCTACAGGTTGGTAAAAGCATGCTCTGGCTCCAGAAAGCAATGCTTAAGACTATTATACTGCTGTCATGTTGAATAACTGTGCACCCTTATCTTACTCAGCTGAGTCTCTGATGTTGACTTGCAGGAGGCTCAGAGGGAGAATGCTTTCTTGAGGGCGCAGTTTGCAGAGCGCACCGACTCCATTGTTCTGGAAAAGGCAGAGGCAGAGCGCAGACTCGCGGCAGTTGAGGCTGAGACGCGGCGACTGACCGAGAATCTGAAGGAAGCCTGCGAGAAGCACACGGAGGAGATGAAGAAACAGGAAGAGAGGGTTTGTGCTTACCCAACACGTCCTTATAAGGGTCATGCACACGAGAACCACATGTGAATGTGACCATATGAATAAAAACCCTGCCAAATATTTTGCTCCAGCGTGTCCCAGTATTTGATATTAGCTAACAGCAGAGCAAAACACTTGGCTTCCCAATAGTCTGTGTGGGACATTGTCTCCCACACAAGAAACAATATGATGTAGATAAATATCAGTCAGGCTTAATAGCTCAGAGCTTCAAGTGCACTTCCTCTTTTCATTAAACAAACTTCTTTGATACTTAAAAAGTGACGGGTTTATCAGGCGCGTCTCCTTTATTCATCATCTGATGAATAAGAAGGGCTGTAATCAGTATTGAGCGTTCCATTAGGATAATGTTATCAAATGAACGTGTGTTTGTGTTTGCAGATCCGCAGTCGAGACAAGCACATCAGCAACCTGAAGAAAAAGTGTCAGAAGGAGTCTGAGCTGAAGAGGGAGAACCAGCAGCGTATTGAGACTCTTGAGCGGTACCTCGCTGACCTGCCCACCTTGGAGGACTACCAGAACCAGAACAAACAGGTTAGGACATGAAACTTTCACTCCTTTTTTTTTTACTCAGCTGCAAATGTGTTAATTGTTAAACCTGCTCATGTTTGTTTGCTTTTTTTTTTTTTTAAAGCTTTTGGAGGCTGAACATCAGGTAGCAGAGCTAGAAGACAAAGTAAAAGAACTGGAGTCCTGTCTGGCAACGACAAACTCGCAGCTGAAGGAGAAAGACGCATACCTGGAGGAACAGAAGCGCAGGGAGAGGGACCTGCTGACCACCATTACTGAGTATGTGCACTCCTCTCTGTAGGCATGTTATTTCTCCTCGCTGTCGGTGTACAAAGAAAACATAATGACTGTGCATAATGAGTGTTCTCCGTTTTTATTTTGTGTTCATCAGTATGCAGCAACGGGTGCAGCAGGGCCTGGAGGATGGAGCCAGGCTCCCTTCTCTGGATTTTGAGAAGCTTAGAGGAGAGAACAACAGTTTGAAAGAGGAACAGCAGAGACTCAAAAAGGTCTGCTTGGTGTGGTCTTACATGTGCAAAGAAGGTTCACCTTTTCAGACAAGGGCAGCACACAAAGACAGGATTCAGAGTTTAAATCTCACTGGATACACTAGAATAACTAAGGACTGTTTATATGTATGTTTATTAAAAAGTAATTTCTATTCCAAAGTAAAAATGCAGAAAGAACCAGCTTTGTGCACTGACCTCAGATGACTCCTGAGCTTAGAGGAAGTCCATGTTCAGATGAGTTAGACTTGCAGAGAAGTTTGTATTTCTCTGGGAAATGACTGTATTATGTGGTTATATAGCATGTTCTCTACAGTGTGTACCACATTTACTGTGCTCTTGTGCAAGTTAGATAAATAATATGGAAAATATCCAGCACACGCTGGTTGGTAACGCCTCATTTGTGCTTAAGTTGGTGTTGTTTTAATGCTCACTTCTTCTCTTTGCAGGTTATTGAGAAACAACACAGGATGATGGAACAGCTTGGCTCACAGATCCAGGTGTTTATCTCTTCACAGGGAACCTGAATGAGTGTGTGGTTGCTGTTTTTGTAGCGTGCAACATTTGTTAATCTTTTTTTTTTTCTCATTTTTTCTGCAGGCTTTGGAGGAGCAGATATCTCAGGAAGAAAGCAGCTCTCAGGCTCTCAGAGAGGAGGTGCTGGCCAAAGAGCAGAACGTGTTAGAGCTCCACACAGCCATGAAGGAGGTGAGTTGTACTAACCAGCCTCTCCAAAAAAAGCACTCACTTTCTCAGTTTTTGTTTAATTTAGAACTCAGATCTCTGAGTCCTCAATAAAGCTCGACAGCTCCTAACAGCGATGCTGATCATTGTGTCGCAGCTGTCGACCCAGAACCAGGAACTGATGGAGCAGAATTTGACGCTGCAGGAGCAAATGAGTGATCCAGAGCAAAAGAGCACTAACCAGGCTTCCTCTGTCCTGCAGCCAGCTGGGGCTAATCTCACAAAGAGACTGCATGCTGAGATTGCTTCCTGCCTCAGTGACCTGCGCTCACTGTGCAGCATCCTTACCCAGCGAGCCCAGGGACAAGACCCCAACCTGTCCCTGCTCCTTGGTCTCACATGTAAGCACCACTCGAGTTTTTGTTCCTGACCTTCATCTTTTCTCACTGTTGTGCTGAATTTAATATTTAAACTAAATGAAGTAGAACAAGATGAACCAATTATGCGTTGTTTTTCCAGCCCCTCCATCCGTGGCGGAGCATGCCGAGGACTGGATGAATCCCGAGGTGCTGCAGAAGAAGCTGGTCGAAGTTCAGCAGCTCCGGCGCGACGTTGAAGAGCTGCGTAATGTAATACTGGACCGTTACGCTCAGGACATGGGAGAAAACTGCATAACTCAGTAACCACGACACCCAGCCACGATGGAGGAAACTTGCAGGAACCTCTTCATCTCTGAGGCCTCTTAACAGGCTTTTCTTCCACGCTTTGTTCCTGAATGTCAGAGGACTGGACTTTAATTTTCTCAAAACGAGGACAGAGGAAAGCCCATATGGTTTAGCGTCTGCTTCTCAACTGACTGCATGCCGACTCTCAAGCCTGCCTGTAGCTCAGAGCCCCAACCCCCCCAATCCCAGTGAGTTCATCTATTTCAGTCCAAGGGCTAACAGAAAATAACTTACCTCTAATACTTGATCCTTAAGCATTGTGGTTCTGTGTGTGTGTGTGTGTGTGTGCGTGCGCACGTGGATTTTTTTGTTTTTGGTTTGTTTGTGTAGTTTGTTTTTTTTTTTATAATGATGACATGATGCTGTCAGTTACCAAAACAGTCTTATACGTTTTATTCCACTTTGGTGGAAAACTCTTTGTGTAGAGGTCCTGCAAATATAACTTATTTAAAATTTAATTTCCCTTCAGAGGGGAATTTTCTGCGAAGTGGTTGACAATCAACTGAAAATATTTTAACCTTTGCTTTTTTTGTTTTTTTCCTTTTCTTTTAATGACTTTGCAAGGAAATGTTACTAATGCGCCATTTAAAATGGTGAACACTGTAATACTGGATTCTGCTGTGAGGTATGTGGTGTAACAACGAAAAGGGGTTCAATACCAAATCAGCTTCTCACACCAACAGGCCTAACCGTGTACCAAAGAAACTCCGGACGAAGCAGTCGTGCAGGTCTGCGAAGACTCCTCGCTGCTGCAGGCTTTCTCCTGAATGAATTACCAACATGTGCCTTTCTGTCGCGTTTGCAACTACAATGCTAATTTCATCCCAGACCAACAACAAAGGGCTGATTGCAGCTGACTCTTCCAGTATAACCGTTTCACTCAGTGTGTTACCCAGTAGGACAGTCGATACATTCCCTCTGACACTGAATGTAGTAGAAATTTAAACATTTTTTTTAAAAAACGCGTTGCTAAGCTCGCCTTGGCCCTGGTAGACGGTGAAAGTCTGAGTAGGATTTAGCGTAAATTTCATGTCAGTGACGGCAGACTTGCATTCAAGCAGAGCGGTGAACTGTTTGAGTAAAATGTATGAATGGAGACAGTATTAATCTTCAGTATTATTTATTGTAATTTTTTTTAGGTTTTGTTTTTGTTTGCATTGATGACTCGGTGTGAAAGTTTTCTGAGTCTTCCTAACTTGTTGTTGCTGTAATAATATGCTAATGTGTCTCAGCAAGCATCCACAGTGTGCAAAGGTCCCGTGAAGTGTCTGCTAGATTGTAATATTTCTCTGTGGTTTGATGTGTGATGAGATGGGATGTTCCTTCAGCGTTTTTACTGTGGAGGTGACTGTGGAGGGGTTGGCTGGATCACCCCATAATCACGGATCACATAAATAAGCCATTTAAAAAGGGGGGGGAAAACTGAACAAAAAACATGACACTTTATGGGAAGAGAAAGGGATTTTAACATAAAAATATGCAACAATGACTTTTATTATTCTGAACACCACCCAGGGACACACAAGCCATTTTTCATTTCATGGGACCTTTAAACTTGAGTAGCACAAGATTTCTCTTTGGAAAGTCAGGCTCCGCATGCCTTAACATCTCAAATGTTTTGCAAAAGGGAAAAAAAATTGTTTATATTTTCATACTTTTGTCCTTGTTTGTATTTGCATATTTTAGAAATAAAGATTTTCAACACTTGGTTTTGTTTTAATTGGTCTCAGATTGCTTTTATTTGTTTAACGTTGCACAGAAAACATGAAAAGGCCAGACTGTTAAAAGCTACTGATTATTTCAGGTCTAAGTCTGATCAGTTTTAACCTCAGTCTTCCTGCTTGGGAGGACTGTATGTGAGCCACTACAGCGGTCTCAATAAACAACATGTGACAATGCTGAGAACATTCATCTGTGGTTTTGGTCCATGTTAACGTCATAAAAATCTCCCATTCGTAAATCTCCCATTCCACCCACCACACCCTAAAGGTACTCTGAGACTTGGTGATGGAGTCCAGAGAAGCCATTGTCATTTAAAAGATGCCAATTACAGAAGATTTAAGCTTTGTGACTTGGTGCGTCATCCTGCTGGAAGCAGCCGTCAATAGATAGCTGTGCTCATAAAGGAATTGACATGGTCAACAACAATACTCAGAGTGGGATGTTTAAGAGATGTGCAGATGGTTTTAGGCCAAGTAGATATCTCCTGCCGCCAGCAGCATAAACCTTTTATGTTTACACCGAATTCGGAGCGTATCATCTGAGTATTGCAGCAGCAACTGAGACTCATCAGACCAGGCAACATTTTTCCAGTCTTATTTGTAACTTCAGCTTCCTGTTCCCCGCTGACAGGACCCGGTGCGATCTTCTTCTGCTGTAGCCCACCTGCTTAAACTGTCTGTGTGTTCAGAGATGCTCTTGTGCATATTTTAGTTGTAACAAGTTACTGCTGCATTCCCGTAAGCTCAAAGCAGTCACTCTGTTCTCTAACATCAATAAATTACTTCACCCAGAGAACTGCTGCTCACTGAATGTTTTCTCTATAAACTTTAGAGATGGTTGTGTGGAAAATCCCAGCAGATCAGCAGTTTTTGAAACATTCAGACCGTTCTGATGATCTGTTTGAACTCTAGCAGGTCAGCCTGACCGTGTCTACATGTTGTTATCTGATTAGATATTGATGTTAATCAGCAGTGTCTCTGTTAAGATAAGAGGAAAGGTATCAGAAACAAAACAAACTGCAGTGTGAATGCTGATAGCTGTATGTTTTGAGCTGAAATCAAATAATTGTTGAATGTTAAGTTAAAAATGTTGAATGCTGATGTTGAATCCATTGCAGACAGATAAATGCAAGAAAAATGTAATCATCTGGTTAGAAAAGATGATTCTAAAAGTCATCAACTGACTGTGCCTCACTTATTAGTCTTTCCGCTCTGCTCATGTTCATGTTGCTCTTTGTCTTCTGCAGTCGGGAGAAGACCTCCTTGAATAGGGCCTGCATCTTCTGGCCCCTCTATGTCCATTGGTGTGTTTTCAGAGGTTTTGCTATCACTCAAGGCCGTATCGTTCGTTTTCTCAACTTGGAGTTGGATAATCTTGGAGCAATATTCCAAACCCAACAGGAAGTCAGCCATTTCTTCTTGTTTTATGCATATTAAACACACAAACACAAATGCAGCTATTACCCAATTCTTGTTTTCATACTTAACACAGTTTATTCTTAAATGAAGAAAATGATCTGACACTTTTATTTGTTTATTGTAAAGTAAGTAAGTAAGTAAAACTTTGTTTATATAGCACCTTTTAAGAAACATCACAAAGTGCTTCACAGCAGATGATAAAATTATTATTCCACCCCATCTCCCTAACCTGTGTTAGGAGAGGAGAGAAGAAAATTAAGATGGAACAGAGGTGGAGGAAGACGAGGATACATCAGATGCAGAAGTGGAAGCGTTTTTTCTTCTCTTTCAGTTGCTTTTTCACAAGCACTTTTTTCTCCAGGATTAGTAAGCTCTAAGGTACGGCTGGCCAGTCTATCTCCATTGGTGTCTGTCTCCCATTAAAATACATGGTACATTATTGATGAATAATGTTGAATAATTTTTTAAAAAATATAAAAGTTAAAAATGAGAAAAATACAAACAGTAATGTCCAAAAGAAGAGGAATCTAATGGTGGCTCAATGGTTTTTATAAGTTAAACGGTGTTGAAGGAGATAGAGGGCGAATAATGTACAGAATAGATTATAAAATAGAAGAAAAAATAGAACTAGAGAATGCATTTTCTGAAGAAACTGCAGTGTGGATGCTCATAGCAGAATGTTTTTAAGTTAAAAATGTTGAATGAGCTGAAATAGGCCGAATAATTCACCTGAAGGCAGTTGGCTGGTCGTTATAGCAACCAGCCAACTGCCAATGGATAGTTGCTATACTGACTCCAGCCAGTGGTAGGACACCGGCTCTTGAGTCAAGGAGTTCACCTCCCCTGATAAAAGGAATTCTAGCGCCACGCCCACATCCCGGTGGACATGGGCAGGGATTGGCTGGTTGCTATAGCGAGTCCAGGGAGTCCAGGGGTGCAAGACAGAAATTTGATAAATGGTAGGTAGGGAGAGTGACTAGGGTGCAGACTGGAATTCAAAGGTAAGTTGAACACCAAGTGGACGATATATACATGTGAGGGAAAGTCCAGGGGTGATTAAGTAAAGGAAAAAGGTCCTCTCACACACTTGCACCCCACACGAATCCACACATATCATCAAAAATGTCAACGCAAGAGAGAAATTTGAAAATAACTGTAAATGGAATCGCTCTAAATCACTCCCCCAACCGGTCTAGGCAGAGGCCGCCCTCCTGAGCCTGGTTCTGCTGCAGGTTTCCTCCTGTTAAAAAGGGTTTTTGTCCTGCCCACTGTTGCCAAGTGCTTGCTCATGAGGATCATCAGATTGTTGGGGATTGCACTCTTTTCTTTTACATTTTTAAATGACAACATAACATCAAAAATGTCAAAGCAAGAGAGAAGCATCCACACTAAATAGCTGACGCTGGGTAGTAACAGTTGCTAAGCATTCGCTAAGGGGCGGGGACAATGGAACAGCGATGTAATGTGATGTCATATGTTTCCATGTTCCATAACAGGACATGTTCTCAGGGTTCTTAGTTGTTAACATCAACTTAGTATACATGTTGAAATTAAAATAATCATCTTTTTTCTTTCTGATGAATACCTACATACATAAGATCAAAAATGTCAAAGCAAAACAGAAATTTGATAATAACTGGTAGGAGAGGTCTCGGGCGTGGATTGGAGTTCAAAGGTAAGTTCAACAGTTTATTTACCAACACCAAGTGGACGATATATACATGTGAGGGAAAACAGGGAGTCCAGGGGTGATTCGGGAAGGGAAAAAGGTCCTCTCGCACATGTGCACCCCACACAAATCCACACATAGCATCAAAAATGTCAAAGCAAGAGAGAAATTTGACAATAACTGTAAATGAAATCGCTCTAAATCACTTCCCCAACCGGTCTAGGCAGAGGCCGCCCTCCTGAGCCTGGTTCTGCTGCAGGTTTCCTCCTGTTAAAAAGGGAGTTTTTCCTGCCCACTGTTGCCAAGTGCTTGCTCATGAGGATCATCAGATTGTTGGGGATTTCGCAATTTTCTTTTAAATTTTTAAATGACTACATAACATCAAAAATGTTAAAGCAAGAGAGAAATTTGAAAATAACGAAACGAAATCACTCTAAATCACTTCCCTAACCGGTCTAGGCAGAGCCTGATTTCTCTTTTGATTGTATTGTCTTTATAACAGAAATAAATATAGACATAAATACATTTAAATTTAATTGATTAA
>VUQR01005888.1:2139-20551 GCA_015108515.1 Hemichromis elongatus
CCAAGTAAATGCAGAATAAACACATTCTTTGTGTTTATTCTGCATTTACTTCACTATATTTCATAAATGTCAGTTACGAGCTAAACTTCCTAGGACCTGGCGTTCACATATATGGACATCACATTTTGGGTTGTCTAGACCAAAATACTAAATTTTGCTCTACAAGAGCCTGATATCCACTTATGAGGACATTATACTGCCACTGTTCTATCAAAATTTAAAACTAATGTCTTCATATGTGGGTCAGTTTTTCTCAGAACCAAAAATCATTTTTTTAAAAATTGCGTATTTCTTTGTTTTTACAGTCATCAGGTCCCAATCAGCCCAAATAGCAAAGAGAAATTAAATATGCATGCCATGAAAGGGTTCGGGTCTTTGGAGGTTAAATTGCAACCAGGCTATTGATCAAGTAATTGCGATTAATCGTGATTAATAACAGAAAATTTTGAGACTAATTAGTTAAATTTTTAATTTATTGACAGCACTAATACACATATATATTTTACCATAACTCTAGATTTAGTGGCCTGTCATTAAAATTTCAACTGGGTATACTTTGATGTCCGAACACGTAGAAACTCCGAAGCACATACAAACTCCAAAACACATGGTTTTTGGAGTTTGTACATGCTTTGTCTCTATGGGCCACCGTATATATTGATATCTAAAAATATATAAAACCTTTTTTTTTACATTAGTAATTCCTTTTGTGCATAATTTTATATTGTTTTTGATAATAAATTAATTAAAGCAAGAAAACAACCTAAAGAGCCGGTTCAGAGCCGAAAGAGCCGGATCTTTTTAGTGAGCCGATCCGAAAGAGCAGGTTCTCTAAAAAGAGCCGGAATTCCCATCACTACTGAGAAGCCACAGACCTCATGGTGCCAAGTAAAGGTAAAGCAGATGCCATGAAGCTTCAGGTAAATGTTCTCTGTTGCTGTTGTCACTGTCATGAGACACACATTCACTCGGTTACTGTCAAGTAGGTTTTTTCAGAAGGAAAAAACGTGCTTTGTGAAACGCTCTTAAATCTATCAAGTAGGGCAACCTTGCAGGCAAAATGCTATACAAGACATTGTACGTCAGAAAATGATGCGGTGGTTGTACACCCTTCAATTATGACAGCGTGAGGTCTCCTTGAATAAACATTAGAATATGTTAATTCTGGTACCCTGGGAAATAATAGACTGTTAAGTCAAATACACAAACACAGACTTTCTTATAAAGCTACCATAATAGAATATCAACTAAATAAAAGTGTCAACTTGGACACTCGCATGACAACAAAGACAATGTGTATCATAGGAGTGTTTTGGTGTCAGTTATTCAGTGCAGGAGTCAAATGTGACAGCGCAGTCTGCTGTCACTTCCCTCTTTCTCTTATCTCTTTCTTACTTTGTCATTTTCCTTCTTTTCATGACAGTTAATTGAGAAATATACACAATTTACAGCCCTCCGGGCAGAAGACATACAGGTGGAGCCCAGAATTATGGCAGGAGATTGGCTAATTAAAGAAGAAAATCCCATTTAGTCATCGACATTTCATATCCTGAGACCAGTTTGATACGGTTGATTCAATACCAAATTCTTAAATCTCACCTGAGGCAGCGAATATTGCCAGGCATATGAGTCTCAAAGTCTAAATCCATCTGCTAGTATGAGAGACTGAGCCTGCTGCTTTCTGCCTGAGCAGAACAGGTTGCAATGCAGAGTTAGGCATATGTTAAAACTAAATGAAGATGTCTTATTTCATTTCCTCCTGCTCTGCAGCTTGCCGTACCGGATCACTGTGTAACATTCACTGCCATCCCTTTCCCTTCCCCTCTCTATGCATATGTCCATTCTTTTTATTCTTCTTCCCAGTATAAACTCTGTTCTGTACGATTAACTTTTATACAACAGCACTATTTTCCAGAGGTGGCAAGAAACACACTAAGCAGTTAAAGTGTCAGGAGACACTGCCTTTCTGGCTACCTCGACAAACAGACCCTAGCTGCTTTTCTATATTCAGACCATGCATTTTTCAGCAAATGATGACTTCATCCATCAACCACACACTGTGCCGTTTCTAGCCGAGAGTTGATATGCAGTAGGCAAGCGATCATTTCTCTTGAAGGAATTTTGTATTTTTAGTGAAGAGAAAGTGATACTGGTGACTTCTAAATTTTGGGCTGAATAAGTCCTGACATGAATGAAATTTGAATGGAGTGAGAGATGTCAGCCTTCCTCTCAACGTGTGTGAGCACCCCAAACTTTTGAATGATGTTCACACCACGTCATGACGGCAGTACACATGATAAACATAACATTCAGATTAGTGTAAAAAATATATATATATTCAAGATGATTTGCCCACCCTTTAAGCTGCCACAAAACCCAGTACACATGAAAAACAGACATTGGATTAAAATGAAATAAAAAAACAAAACAAAAAAACAACAAGTCCAGAAACAGGCTTCAACATATAAGATTAGTTTGCTGAAAGCACCTGAAAATATTTTTAGATGATTTAGATGTATCATAATTATTGCCATTGGAACCTAGCTCTACTGGTTTTAATCATATTGTCATAGTCTGGGTGAGTAGTTGTGTTTTTCCATACAGCTGGAGTTTCCACCCCTAGGGGAAGCTACCTCATTCCAATCACGATTTGCACCTCTTGGCAATTTGGGCTGCCTGTATATAAGAGTGAGTGTGCGGCCGCCAAGTTTTACCAATGCATCATAGTTTTCAGCATATGTTTACCTGTTTTTCTCCCTGTGGTTTTCAGGAAGCCTCCATTATCATTTCACTCTCAGCAATGCTCACCACTTCTGGACACTGGTCTGCTTGGTAGTCACAGCTAAGCTCTGTTGGATTTCCAGTCACTTACCTGCCTCCCTGCCACTGCTCAAAGGATCCATGGAAAAAACTCCATCTGGGCCCTCAGCTGCTGGACACTCACCTGGACCACTTTGACTGCCTTCCCCTCACGCCAGCCTCCACCTGCAAAACTTGTAAGACACTTTCAGTTTACACATGCACTTACGTGTCCAATTGCCACCATCACTTACAATTCTCTCTCTGTGTTCCAGTGCCATTGACCTTCCCAGCCTGAGCCACAATGCTCTCTATGGAGTTGTCTCCATAGCTCATGTGTTCACTTCATGGTTCGTAGCTCTTGTTCAGACATATTACTCACCTATGAGATTATTTGGTTAATAACCCTCACCTGACTGTCAGAGTGATTTTTAAATAAAGGTTTTGTTATCACGTTTGAACCTTGTGCCTCTGTTCTGTGTCACCTGGTTTTGGCCACCTGGCTGTAGAAATAAGATGAAACCATTTACCAGAATTAAATTATAGTAAGAGTAATATGATACATGTGTAAAAAAAAAGAAAGAAAAAAAAAGTACACTACACTACAAGTACTTCGTGTGTGTGTCAGCCACAGTCAAAGACAATGTCAGAAGGGGTGCCATGTAACCTGAAGACGTGCTTGTTGAGTAACTGGGTTGTTCTTAGGGCAAAAGAAGAAAGGAGAGATACAGTGGGCAGCTTTTGAAAACCTATCAATTCAGTATAATATAGGACCATGGGTGACCAGGCCTAGGAAGGGGTCTCAACAGCCCAGTAGGTGGTGAGCTGGATGGCTTACTCCAGGTACAAGCTGGACAAGCAAGCACACATGGTGGGGACTAGATGGCTTCTTCTTCGGAGGTGCTGTTTTAAGAGGATAACTGTGAACTGGAATGACCTTGGGTGAGATGAGATTTGTTAGAATTCAAATGAATTGTTATGGGAAAGGCAACTTTACTTAAGTCTCAAATAAATCTACGCTAAAAGTTAGCAAAAATTAGAAACATCTGGAGCAGCTGTCTGTCGGTGGGAACTGGCCAGTCAAAAACTGCTTTGACCTTTACTGTGTCCTGTAATAGTCCCTTCTCTCAAATGAAACCAGGGAATGGAACTGACTCAGATTCAATTTTTTCACTTTTGATGTAGAGCCAGTTTTCCAGGATGTGCTGGTGGACCAAATGGACATGGATTTTGTGTTCATGTAAGGTATTTTTCTATCATTTCTTATGCAAGCTTTGACAGGCTATATGTGATTATGGCATTTGAAAATGGCGCCAGTGTGTACGGCAGGCCATCCTCACCCTCGTCTCCGCCTCTGTCTTAGACTAACTTTTTTTGATCTCTGTATGTTATTTTTTGCTTTTCTGCTTATATGCTGTCCATGTGGCTCTGCACTAATTACGTATGAATAATTACGTGACTAATCGTGACTAATTACGGCAAAGCTCTCCCTAATATTCGACCACTTAATTTCCATGGATCGGATCCATGTTGGAATATAGGAAATGCCATTTTGTCGCGTATGGACTTTCCCACCGAGACATATTTCCTGCCTTTGCCTTCCCCGCACAAGAGACATCATAGCAAGCAGGGAAAACAGAGCGGTGTTTGTGTCTGCATTAAAGCTTATTTAATTCAATTCAATTCAATTTTATTTATGTAGCCCCAGATCACAACAAGAGTCGTCTCAAGGCGCTTTATATTCTACAGTAGTACAGGCATCGACAGCTTAAAAGCGCAAGCTGTGGCTAATTCCCACTGTTATGTAAATTCTGCTACCGTCCATCATATGCTGGGATTACCTCACCCCCAGATCACTTAGGCCCTGTCCCCACGTAGCCTGGGATCTCCCGAAATGAATATATTTTTCTACGGTTTGGCCTGTCATCCACATGGAAACGCAGTTTTGCGGCACGAAAATTGATCTTTTTAAAAACTCCGGCCAAAGTGAAGATTTGGAACTACTGGAAGATCTTTCAGCATTTGCTTGTGGACAGACATAACCGGATTTTTAGGATTCACGACGTCACTTTTTGCGACTCAAATGCTGACGTCAGGTTTGCGACCTGTGTTTGCACTACAGCATGGATGTCCTCATAGCTGCGCTTGCGTTATCAATTGTCCAAGCGCTTTTTGCTTGTTTGTTTTTACATGTTTCATGTTTTGTTGAATGTAAGCAGGAAGGTAAAAACCTGACTGGATAGGATAGGGGGAACTACTGCCACCTGAAGGTCTGGCATGTCAACGAATGTGCTTAACAATGCCCTTATGCGGTCACGTGTGGATGGAGTTTTTTTTTAAATGAGGTGGTGTGGACGCAAGTTTTGTCAGGGGCGGATATTCGTTTTTGAAAAAACCCAGCTACGTGTGGACTAGGCCTTAGTCATTCATGGATTCATTATGTTGAACAACAAACTTACCCGGCTATTTTGCTTGCCGGCTCAGAGCTAGATAAGGACTCCCAGAGGTGATGTGTGTCACAGCCACATAATCCGATTGAGACGCGCTTCTAACAGTGATTTGGCAGCTACGGCTCGGATGGCCCTGCTAAACGGATCATTGGTAAACAAAACCTTCGTTGTAAATGACTTTTTCCTTACTTCAGTGCTAGATGCTTTGTTTTTAACGGAAACCTGGATTCGCCTTGGTGAGTCCCTTCCCTTTTCAGAGCTCCTTCCCCCCGACTGTTTTCTTTAGCTCACCTAGATCCTCGGGCTGGGGCGGAGGGCTAGCCGCAGTATTTAAAAATAAATTCCATCTACCCTCTCCTGTGTATCTTAGCTTTGAAGTACAACTCCTGGAGCTTGCTGGTCCTTCTCTTCTCCGTCACGGTTTATCGACCACCAAAATATAATAAGTCTTTTATTCATGACTTTGCTGAACTTTTAGGATCTTTATTCTTAAACTATGATCGTGTTCTTTTACTGGTGATTTTAATATTCATATTTGCTGTAAGGATGACTTGTTGGCTAAGGATTTCCTTGCCTTAATTGACTGTTTTAGCCTCACTCAGTGGGTAAGTGGACCTACGCACTTTAAAGGACACACTCTGGATTTGGTCTTATCATATGGCCTGGACATTTGTATCAGTGACATTGATAACGTTGGGATCTCCGACCATTTCCCGGTCATCTTCGATGCCGAGCTATGTAAAACAGACCTGAACCTCAATGGCTCACAGCGGCTCGTCCGCATAATTAACTCTGGGGTTGTGGCCAATTTTTCTGGGGCCTTTTTAAAATCTGCCTTTTTTGATATTGTTGGCGCTACATTTTCCTCAGCTGAGGAACTTGCTAACTCTTTGCTCTCCACATGCTCCTCCATACTGGATACTGTGGCTCCAGTCAAAGTGAAATGTCCTTCCCCGGCTCTCTGAACAATTTTTAAACCATTTTACAGAAAAAATTTGTTCTCTTAGAGTTCCACTTTCTCCTCTGTTTAATCAAATTTCTGTTTCGGGATGCACCTTGTCCTTCCACGGTTGGAGCCGGTGTCACTCTCTACCCTGAAGGGGATAATTGAGCATCTGAAAAATTCAAACTCTGTACATGACATCCTCCCATCCTGTATCATCAAGGAGGGTTTTAATGTAATTGGGCCTAGCATTCTATCCTTAATGAACTTATCATTGCTTTCGGGTTGTGTCCCGACCACTTTTAAACATGCGGTAGTTTTGGTCAAGTTGCCTTGACCAAAATGACCCTGCAAATTATAGGCCGATTACCAAACTTCCTTTCTGTGCTAAAATCCTAGAGAAAATAAGAAAATAGTCCTTTTGCAACTACAGGCCTATCTAGATGTAAATAGCTTAACTAATAAGTTCCATTCTGGGTTCAAATCACGCCATAGTACAGAAATGGCATTGTTGAGAGTCTTCAATTACCTCCTTTTAATCGCTTATTCATGACGTTTAGTGGTTTTAGTTTTATTGAATTTGTCCTCAGCGTTCGATTTAGTGGACCACGAATTAGTGCTTTCACTCAGAGATTGAGCGTGCTCTAGTGGGTGGCACTGCTTCAGGTGATAAAAAAGTTTGTTGTATTTCCAGACTTTGTGGGAACATGCTTTCAGCACAATTTACAGTGCGCACTACTCTGTTTTTTGTCAGACTTCAAGTAGCCGAATTACCTCTACACTACGGAACTTCTCTGGCCCTTCCTTTCAACAATCTCTCCGGCATTGGAACCGTCATCTGTATTCTCTTCAGTAACCTGGTCACCCAAGCTCTCGGTTGATTTTTCTCTAGTCGGCACACTCATTTCCTCCATTACCCAGCCGGCATGGCCGCTAGCTGCTTCCCAAACAAATAATTTAATTTTTTTCAATTTAATTTTATTTATATAGCGCCAGATCACAACAACAGTTGCCTCAAGGCGCTTTATATTGTACAATAGTACATACAAATACACATGTGCAGCTTGGCACTTGTTCTGTACGTAACAAGTCACGTGATGCTGCAGCTGTCATTGGTTTGGCTCTGCACAACTTAATTTTGATTAGCTGTTGTGTTTTTTAAGAGAGAGAGGAGGTCTATCTATCACAATAGTTTCTTTTTTTATCAAGAAAAAGTTATTTTGTAATTGTTACGGGCCCCAGGAATGTTGCCACAATAACAAAGATGAAATCCCTGCAAATACAGGTAAAGTTAAGAAGCAATGAAGACAAAGTGCACTCGGTTTGCCTTCCAGATTGCGTCTGAATTGTGGGCGGAAGTCCATCCCCCTAAAGCAACTGGGGTGCACCTGCCTTGAGGTCAATAGTTGTTGTGTCAATAGGTGTTGCTCCATTTTTTTTGTCCTTCTGCACAGTGCGTGTGACAAAATAAAATACTACAGAAGTTTGTCATGTTTCCAAAATGATTTTGAGTCCTCATAGTCACAGAAAATGACAAATAAACAAATTAAATAAATAACACAAAAGTGGACACACATTTTGGGTGTGCCACACACTCCCCTACAAACAAAAGTGGCTCCCGACACTTGCAATTAACAGTCCAAATATCCATTACCTCTCTGAATCAGGTTAAACTCTTTACACAATACACACATATTGTAAATACATATGGGTGTTGTAAGACTTTTTTTTTCTCTTTGACATTTTACCATATCTCAATGACTAACATAATTTATGCACAAGGTTAGTCCGTTGTCTGTCTTCAATCTAACAGCAGATGAGTGTCCACCAAGCATTATATGGATGGGTTGGACTGAATGCCTGCAGGATTGTGGATACTGCTACATATAAAACACTGGCTGTACACCTATAGAACTAACAGTAAGACGTGGCTGATATGTTGGCTAACCAAGGGATAAATAGGTCAATATCTGACCAGGTCTTCTCTCCCTTGTAGATCTTCTTAGTGCAGACTGAGGCTCCGGCTGAAACCCTTGAATGTTTTCACTGGGGTCATTGGTCTGGGGCACCAGCTGCTCTTCGCAAAACTCTGGTTCTTCAACAGAGGGTGCAATCTCATTCTCCCTCTCTTGTTCCATCTCCCCTACACTCACTCTGTCAGACCTCTGGAAATCACATGATAGGGTGGGGCTAGGTTTCACACTAAGCTCACCCGAAACCATGGCTGATTGAGACCTACACCCGTTTTCACACCTCGTGTGATTAGGTAGAGGATCAGTAGGGGGTCCATTGTCCCTCCACGAGGGCTTAAAGGCTTAAATATGGGACTCTCCACCATTTGACCCTAGAACTGAAGAAGCTTCTCGGATGAGAGGTGAAACGTCTTCAAGCAACCTAAAGAAGTCCAGGCACCTTTTCTTTACAGCTCCTTAGACTACGATGACCTGGATGACTGAGAAACTTCACAGACATCCTTCCATAGGAACATCTCCACCTGGCATGCCTCCAGGTGTCTCAGGACCAACAAGTGGCCCACTCATTGGAACCTGATTAGAAATGTCCCAATTTGTTCGTGTTGGCTCTCTGGGTACTCGCAGCCAGTAACATGGTGCCTCCTCATCGGTTTCAGAACCACTTGTATCACCATTCTCTCTCTCCCTCTCTGTTTCATGGGGCTGTTTTGACTTTTCTTTTGCCCTTTGCTGTCTATCAGGCATGGAAGTGTCTGTGATGTCCACTGGTAGGTCATTAACTTGAAGCAACAAGTTTCTATGGAGGGTGCAAATACGGTGGCCTCTGTTCTCAGGGCTGACTTTATAGACTGCGTTGTCACCAACCTGCTCTCTGACAATGTAGACGGTTTTCTCCCAATAGGGTTTCAGTTTGCATGGACCTCCCCTTTCTGCAAGGTTGCGAACAAGAACCCTGTCACCTGGTTGTAGGTTTACGCCCCTGTTTCGTTTGTCATAGTAGTGCTTGCCTTTGGAACTCGAATGTTGGTTGTTTGTGCTGGCTATCTTGTATGCTTCTATCATTTTGTCTTTCCATCTTTTCACATATCCACTTGGACTGTCAGTCTCGTCCTTAGCAACCAATCCAAAGAGGAGATAAATGGGAAGACGTGGATGGCAACCTTAAAGGAGGTAATATGGAGAAAACCCAGTAGACTCATGTTTGGTGCAGTTGTAAGCATGAACAACGTAAGACAGGTGATCTTTCCAGTTCTCTCTCTCTTTCTTGCCCAACATCCTGAGCATTTGTAGCAAAGTTCGATTGAACCTCTCTGCAGGGTTGCCCTGTGGATGGTATGGGGAAGTTCTGGAATGGTTTACACCGGACAGGTGTCTGTGAGCCCTAAATAACTCATTCTCAAACTCCCGGCCTTGATCATGGTGAAGCTTAGCTGGATACCCAAACGTGGCTTATGAAGTCACTGAAGATTCGATCTGCAGCTGTTTTCCCAGCCTTGTTTTTAGTCGGGTACGCCTGCGCAAATCTGGTGAAGTGGTCGACTACAACCAATATATATTCGTACCCACCCCGGCTGGTCTTAAGGTGCAGAAAGTCAATGCATACAAGCTCTAGGGGTGAGCTTGATGTAAGGCTCCCCATAGGTGCTCTGTCAGGCAAGGCTGGCTTTTTTTGCTTAATGCAGCAACATCTTCTGCTTATATATTCTTCCACCTCTCTCTTCATAAAGGGCCAATAAAAGCGATCTCTAACTAGGCTCGGGACTCTTTCCATGCCAACATGCCCCATGTTGTCATGTAGGTGTGAGAGGACAGTTTGTTTGTAAATGGCAGGCAGGACTAACTGCTTTCAGCTGGGGGTCTTCCTATAGAGTAGGCCCTTTTCCACCTGCAGTCTGCTCCATTCTCTTGACAATTCCTTGTGGGCTTGTCACATGTTCTACGAACCTCATCACTTAGATCTCTTTTGTTCTCCTTTTACTCCACACTTTTCCTGATAGCTGGATCTTTCTGCTGCTCATCTGCAAGCTCTTTGCGGCTGATGACTGGAAATGTTTCACTTTCTGCATGTGTCTGGTGTTGTGATGTTATGTTGAGGGCTGCCACCCACGCTACATCCCCTTTTTGGCCGTTCTAATCCCCTCCCAAGTGGCACACACTGCCTCTTCTGGTAGTCTTTCTGAGCACTGATCTATAAAAGCACTGATATCAAGTGGACAGTGTGAAAGGGTGTCCGCATCAATGTTCTGTTTCCCTGGTCAATACCTGATTTCAAAATGGAAATCTGCGAGGTGCCCCACCCAGCAATGACCCACAGCATTGAGCTTGGCTGTGCTCATAACGTAGGTCAGGGGGTTGTTGTCTGTGAAGACCGTAAAATGGGGCGCAAAGTACAAATAATCAACAATTTTGTCGCACACTGCCCATTTCAATGCCAAAAACTCCAGTTTACCACTATGGAGGTGGTAATTCTGTTCTGCTGGAGTCAGTGTGCGTGACCCATAACCTATCACCCTCATCTTATCATCTTGCTTTTGGTACAGGACCGCCCCCAGGCCCTGTTGGGACGCGTCTGTGTGCAGAATAAAAGGGTGATCAAAGTCTGGATAGGCTAGAACTGGTGGACTTGTCAGAATGTCTATGAGATGCTCAAGAATCTGTTGGTGTTGACTACTCCATTTTACTGGGGTCCGTGAAGATAGCTGAGGACCCTTCATTTTTCCTCTTACAAGTTTAGTTGGTGGCGGACTGGAGCAACTCATAAAGTGGTCTGGCTATGCGGGAGAAGTCCTGCACATAAGCCCGGTAATAGCTCAGATAACCCAGTAGCTCTCTGACATCACCTACTGTTTGGGGGGTTTTCTGCTTTAGTGCCTGTACTGCCTCAAGATCCTTTGGATCTATCCTCACTCCATCTGCAGACACCAGGCGACCTACATACCTGACCTCTTTGCGGAGTAGCTCACATTTCTCAGGCCTGAGCTTAACCCCATGACGTTGCAGAGCTTGAAGTACACGCCGCAGGACCTCAACATGTTTCTCAAAAGACCTGGAGAAACACAGCACATCATCCAGGTAAGGGAATGCAACACTCATCTCTGAGTGTGTCCAGCATTTCCTCCATGCTTCTTTGGAAAGCTGCTGGCGCATTAGACAAGCCAAATGGGATCCTGGCCCATTCATATAAGCCCCACGGGGTGTTGAATGCAGTCAGGTGCCTGGAACCCTCCGCGATAAAGCCTTGGTGGTAAGCTTTACCCTGATCTAAGATGGAAAACCATCTGTAGCCTCCAAGTGAGTCAATCAGGTCCTGTATGCGGTGGAGGGGGTGCTGATCTGGCACAGTCTTTTTGTTGAGGAGCCGGTAATCAATGCACAAGCGCAATGATCCGTCTTTTTTCCTCACACAAACAATAGGGGCAGCATATGGCGAATGTGATTTTACAATCCACCCTTTCACCAGTAGCTCCTGAATATATTCTTTAACCTCCCTGTACAATGGCTTTGGGACCGACGCATAGGCCTTTTGGACAGGGGTGTCATCTTTGAGTCTAATTGACATTTACAGAGAGGGAATACACCCAATGTCACTGCTGTCCCGTGCGAAAGCAGCTGATTCTTTATACAGCATTTTCTCAACTATTCTCTGCTGCTCGGAACTAAGGTGACTGAGGCCGCATTAACTTCAGCCTGCACTACACTAGCTTGCGATGGACCCAGTGGTCGCGCCACCAAATTAGCAGTGTTAAATACATCATGATTTTCAACCATATTGCATACCAGATCATTTAGCATTAGCAACTGACTCATTCCCTCATCTTCAGAATTTAACAAATCATCAGACTGCATATAGTTAATAATGAAATCCACACAACCTTCTTTATCAGTGGACTCTAATTCAGTACTCTGGCTGTCTGTGACAAGGTCCCTTGCGAGCTGATAGGCCTCCCCACCTGACAGCTTATACAGGTTCTTTTTGATGCTCCAAACCAGCTCCTTGCACGCTGTTGCCATGATGAGCTTCTACTGATGAGACACAGAGGTGCAGTTCCTTTGGTAGAGTAAAGACCCTCGTACAGATCTTGACTTCTCTTTGTGGACACCCACCAGCTGTCGTCTCAGCTATACTGATGTCATCTCGCATTGGCTTTATGGTTCTGGTATCACTGGACCCTCTTCCTTAGGAGATTCAAAGGGAAGTGGATCCCGGACGAGCCCCCACGAATGTTGCCACAATAACAAAGATGAAATCCCTGCAAATACAGGTAAAGTTCAGGAGCAATGAAGAAACAGTGCACTTGGTTTGCCTTCCAGATTGCGTCTGAATTGTGGGCAGAAGTCCATCCCCCTAAAACAACTGGGGTGCACCTGCCTTGAGGTCAATAGTTCCACCTGAGGTGTTGCTCCATTTTTTTTGTCCTTCTGCACAGTGTGTGTGACAAAATAAAATACTACAGAAGTTTGTCATGTTTCCAAAATGATTTTGAGTCCTTATAGTCACAGAAAATGACAAATAAACAAATTAAAAAAAGGAAATTAAATAAATAACACAAAAGTGGACACACACTTTGGGTGTGCCACACAATACGTATCGCTATCGTTCTATCGCCCAGCTCTATTTTCGATAGCCATATTCCTAGGGGCAAACTAACAGGTTCACTTGGGCCGTTTGCCACCTTTCTTTCTGACACTGTAAGCGACCTGGGTGTTCTCTTGGACAGCTCTTTAAAAATTGACAAACAAGTTTCCAGTGTAGTTAAGTCCAACTTTTACCAATTACGCCAAATTGCCAAGGCCAAGTCTTACATACCCTGTAAGGACCTTGAAAAACGTATCTATGCCTTTATCGCTTCTAGATTAGACTACTGCAACTCCCTCTGTATCGGCCTCCAATCTACCCTTCTACGCAGACTGCAGCTTGTTCAAAATGCGGCGGCACGGCTCTTAACGGAAGCTGGCAGGTTTGATTCTATCACCCCTATCCTCGCTGACCTGCATTGGCTTCCCATCAAATACAGAATTGATTTTAAAATACTATTGCTTACCTTTAAAATTATAAATAACATTGCTCCCAGCTATCTTGTTGAAATTCTCAGCTCACAGCTCCTAGTAGAGCACTGAGATCAACGGGCCAACTGCTCTTAGTGCAACCTAGGGCACAGTTGAAGACCAGAGGTGATTGTGCTTTTGCCATAGCTGCGCCCAAACTCTGGAATAGTCTGAATAGTCTGGAATAGTGCATCTGAATCAGTTCAGTCTTTTAAATCGCGGTTGAAGTGAGGTGGAGGTGAAAAGGCAAGGTCAGGATAAACAGATGAGAGATCAGGAGCTTTGGGTCACTTGGCAGTATGCTAGACCAGAGATTTAAAACATAATAATTGATGGCAGTTTAAATTCCATCCGGAGATGCTGTTTTTGCTCCAATTAATATTTGGGATGTGCGAGCTGAGCCAGGGTTGAACAAGTACTGAAGGGGAGTGTGGGGCTTTGAACTGAAACAGACTTATTTGTTCTACACGATTGCTGGAGAGAGTCAAAGTTTCAATTTCATGTCTGTGGATGTCTGGTAGACTGGAACCATTCATAGCTGAAACAGGCAGAGGCTGTGGAACAAGTACTAAATGTAATTTTGCAGCAAGAATGTGATATATAAAGTTTTGTTCTCGTCCAGAGTCAATTACCACTTCAATAGATTGTGTCTGGGCATAAACAGATTTTTGCAGGAATGATGAGCCTGGGCAGGGATGAATTTTTGGAAGTTGTGTCTGCCAGTATCCCTACCATTACAGGCAAGGACATGCTGCGACAAAAACAAACAAACCAGCGCTTTGTTCAAATTGTGTCTGGTGTCTGGAGTTAGATGGGCCCGATCGAGCAGCACAGGCTGCTTGTCTGAAATATTTCCCTCAATTCCTGGTTTACTTCCTCGTAACCTAAGCACTATGGGAGTAGTTCCTTCTCGGCCAGTGCTCGTGCATATGATAATACATTCCAATACACATTGAAATGAGTGCAGCAAGGAAAGTGGGGAGGTCTTTGGCTGCTAATTCCCTTTTCAGTTCATTTTTAAGACTATGCAAAAAGGCTCCATGGAAGGATTTCCCCTAGTCTATATAGCCAATTTTGAAAATCTCTGAAGAAATCTGCCACACTCTGCTTACCTTCTTTTAGGGAGAAGCATTTGTGAGTCGTCACATCTGGATTTGAGCCCTTGTTAATAAACTCCATAAAAAGGAAAGATTTTGGTTAGACTTCGAAACTGCTTGTCCCCACCTTGATGCTCTGGATCATTATGTCAAGATCTAGACACAGCTAGGACACAATAGTACAGGTGGGACAGGCAGGGCTCCGGAAGTAATGTACTTTGACTTGGGGCACAGTATCACACGAATGGTGGAATTATTTTTGGGTCTTCCACTTTTTTGTTCCACAACCCTCAGGATCATTTAAGAAATTCCAAACGACTGTCTTACTGCGTCCCACCTCAGCAGCGATGGTGCGCTATGGGAGAGATTGGTTCAGAACATCATGACAGTGTGACTACCTGACAGAAGATGACAATGTATCCACATTTTTGCACAGATTTGGCCTTTTAAAGGCATGCAGTCCCAACCCTTTGATCAGCTGTAACACAGTGTGTTATTTTCAATAAATTACATGCTAAAAAAATGTTTTTTTTTATTACCCCCATTTCTTCTTGTTCTATGTTGAAGCTTGGCTCGGAACCTTGTTGAGATCCAGTCATGGAAAATATGATTTTTTGCCATATTTCAAATGTGGTCTTAAACTTTTGATCAAGACTGTATATAGTCTGTGGTTTAAATGAAAACCAGTGGAGGTACCATTTAGTTAGACTTTACTTAATTCATACTTACAGCAATACAACAAATAGAGCCCACACAGCAGAGTATACACAGAGATATTAGTGTTTTCTAATAGCTTAACTATTGAGGGCTTCTAATAAAAAAAAACAAAAAAAACAACAATAACAGAAATAAAGTTGTTTTTTAAATTTTTATGCTTTCAGAACTGTGTTCTGAGACTGTGTATGTGTTTTTTAAAAAACACATTGCCATATATTATAGGAAGCAAAGGTTAGAGAGACCTTTTTATCCTGGTACATTAAAGAGCCATTAGTGCATCCATTTGTGGCTTGATTGGCCTCATTAGGAACTAGTTCTCTGCCCTAACAATGTCAGAGTGTCGGCCTTTTCTTTGACCCTGACTTCACTATTATAGAATTCTTGTTCTACTTCTAACAGCATTCTTGCTCATACGCATGACTTCAAGTTGTCTTTCAACTTCTGCAATCTGATTAAAGACACACAAGAGTGATCATTCAAATAAACACTTGCAATTAACTTTTGTGACATTTAGTTTCTGTGGTTAGTGGATGTGCCTCCTACTACGTGTGTGTTTGTGTGTGCTAAATGAACCCTCTGGGTGTACTTTGGCGTAACTCCATTACTTGTCCATTTCCACTGCATGGCTAGCCTGAGCATTTTACTCACAGCATAATACACTAATTACTGCTGTAAACACACACAAAGACAAACACTCATAACCATTTCCCGTGCTAATTTTACTGAGCCACAGCCCTCCCGCCTCGCTCCTTGTGCTCTCTGTCTTATTTCATTCAAGTGATCTCTCTTGTCCTGACTGTGTAAGAAGACATAATTTGTTTGTTCCCTCGATGACAAAAGGATAACTAGATCTGACCACGCTCAAATAGGAATTGGTGAAAGAGAAGGTGGAGGGAGAGGACAATTTCATCTTCATCAGTGAATAGATGTGATTACATCTCTGGGTAGAGCAAAGGGGCGAAGGCGGGGAGAAGGTACGAAGTGACAGTAGGTGAAATAAGAGGAGGAAAGATAATGACAAGCAGCAAGACTGAAGTAGAACTGAGCAGATGAGGTCTCTCACCTCTTTTTGTTCCTCATTTGGACCACAGCTTTGATTACTGGAGACAAAATGAGCAGTGGTGTGCTTTTTTCTTAACACTGTTTAAGCAGCTTGATGGGGAACATTAGACACCAATGGTCCACTGGAGCTCAATGGATAAAGAATGATTAAATTTGCACTGTTGTGAATTACTTACAAAGCTGAGGTTTAATGGATTACAAGACTTGATTAAACTATAATTTTCTAGTCAGGAAATTAAAATATTTCCAAAGAAACAGTGTAAAAAAAAAAAAAGTGTTTTCAGTTACATAAATCCGTCTTGGTCATATTTATAACCTACTATGCTATTTTCATATGAGTTATGCAAAAAAAAAACATTACCATTATTCTGGTAAGGCAATAAAATCTATTTTCAGTTCTTGTATACATACCTAATGGAATTTGTGACTCGGGAATATGCTCTGTGAAAACTAAAAAGAGAAATGTTGTAATTTCAAGTTGGACAACATGATAAGGCAATTGTGCCATGGCCATTATGCTTAAAACTAGACAAAGATACAACAGTGTGCCCGTCCTAGTGTCACAGTAACACTATATTGCAGCATCTGGATTACAGGTTAAAGGCAGAGCAAAATTTGTTGGTAAAACAAGAGTTCTGTCCTCAGTCAGAGACCATTCTAGTAGAGACTACTCAGTGACCGCCTGGCTAACTGGTTATGGCGGGTTCATCATGTGCAGTAGGTATTTAGAAGGTAAATGTTGAATCTGTTATCAGTGGCAGTACTACATGGTTTTATAACCTTTCTGCCAAGCTCAGATATTAAATTTGAAATTTGTTAAAAATTTCTGGTGTTACGTCCCCCCAACCATGGTAGAGGCAAAGGTAGGAAGGACAGCAACACCGGACAACCAAAATCAATGAAGGAGGAGGACAACAGGAAAGTTAAGAATTAGGCAGGATTTATTGGTTTGTTTGCCTTGATGGTCTTACTTAACAAAAGTAACAAAAGAAAAATGTCTGTGAAGGTTCTCAGTCATCCAGGTCATCGTAGTCTACGGAGCTGTAAAGAAAAAGGCGTCTGGATTTCTTTAGGTTGCTTGAAGATGTTTCACTTCTCATCCGAGAAGATTCTTCAGTTCTAGGATCAAATGACCCATTTGACCCGTCTTGAAGCAACCTAAAGAAGTCCAGACGCCTTTTCTTTACAGCTCCTTAGACTAACAAAAGAAAAAAGGTGGGGGAGGAGGACTGGGCGGTTGAGCCAAATCAAGGAAATTAACAAAACAAAAAGGTTGACAGCTTTCCTGAGCCTAAATAAAACATAACGCAAAACAAAGGGCCTGTCTAGCTACTTGACAAAAGGTCAGTAAAAACATACAAAAGTGTAGTGATGTGTCCTGTGTGCCGAAGCTTCGAAGCGTGTGTCGGGTAATCTCGGGGGAGTTTTTTTGAAGCGCGTGAAGGCTTGCTTTGATTACGTATGCAGTGACGTTCGAGTCCTCGCGGGCAGTCAGTACCCCATGACTGATTCATGAACTGGATCGTCGGTTCGCGCCTGATTTGAAATAAAATGGGCAGCAAAACACAGCTGATTCACCCATCACACTGTGTTGATTTCATTTCTCCTAATAAGGTATGCACACAGTAATAAATATCACAAATAATAAGTACCATAATATAAATAAACAACATTACAGATCCTATAATCTGATTGCTGTCTTTTGGTTTATTAAAAGGTGAAGCGCCACACACTAGTTTGTAGAGTTGGATGTCTCGAGACCTGTCTTGGTCTCGAGACCACTTTTACGCGGTCTTGGGCTTGTCATTGTCTTGACGGACTTTGGTCTTGGTCTTGTCTTGGTCTTGGCTCCCTCGGTCTTGCTGTCTTGGTCTCGCTGTCTCAGATCGACATAGCGGTCGATAGATTTGGATTCAACCTTTGGCGGAGCAGGGGTGGCTTACTGGGCTTTAGCCCGGGTCATTTTTTCAGAAGCCCGGGTTTTTTGGAGTGTAATTTGTTTCATAGTTAGATGCCTGATGCCTGACTGACAACTGTATAAAACAAAAACTACACACAATATTCGAAGCACATAGCGCACAGTCGTAAATTCCCCCTCTAATTTTGGTATGATCCGAGCTCAGCACTTACGTAGGTGAGCGAGGGGGAGACGCTGCTGCTACGAGTTTGCTGTAAGAGAAGTGCAGACGGGCAGACAGTGGAGAACTTAAGTTTGACCAGGTAACCAAGCAAATTATTCATACTCTACAAATATGACGGTGTATCACAACAGATTGATATCAAACTGATCACTTGACCCATATTATACGTTACTTGCTCTTCGAC
>VUQR01005890.1:7860-19949 GCA_015108515.1 Hemichromis elongatus
TGGTTTGGGTTTCCCCCCCCCCCCCCCCTCTCATACTCACTCGTCAATGGAAAAATGAGCAATGCGATTAGGAGAGGGGAAGATGACGAGCCGGAGAGAGCGAGTGAAAAAGAGCAAGTGAAAGAAGGGGGTGGGTAGGTGGGTGGATGGAGGAGACATGAAGACAGGCTGAGTGGTGGTTTGGGGCTCCTGCGGGTCCCTCACCAGCTGAGTGCGAGAGACCCAGACAAAGAAAAAGAGGGAAGAGATTTGTATCTGCGCTCCAGAGAAAGGGAGTGGCTCACGTCTCTTCATCTTGATATTGAAGCAACAATCTAATTATACCATTTCTCCAGGGGGAGGGGGAGGGGGTATGCATATGAGGGTAATCAGTAAATAGAAAAAGGTAATTATTTGCCAGAAGTCATAGCCTTTGCACCTGTAAGCACTGCGCCGATGCAAGATTGTGCCTCTCCCGTAATTCCCGATGAAGATAGTTTATTAAGGGGCTAAATTATTTAGCTAATTTATAATAAGTAAATGAATTTCCCAGTTATTGAATATTTCATAGTGTCTGTCAAAACATAATGAGTTAAGTTTGGTCAAATACAAATGGGCCCCGCTTGGTAATTTGCCAGAATGTTCCTCGGGGTAAATCTCTGCAAGTGAATGTGATTGAATGTTACAATTAAACGCGCTAATTCATTGTCAAAAGCAACTTATCTACACACATGATATATTTGGCGCCTAATTGGAAGGCACATTTAGAAATGGTTTATTCGGTGACTTTCTACATCGCGGCCTAATCAGAATAAATTCCGCCGGCTGTAATGAATTGAAGTTGAATATTCGTAGTTGGGCTATTAAAGAGACTGGAAGTGTGAATTATTTAAATGCAAATGAATGTTTTAAGCTTTCCAAGTAGCAATAGGCACATATTATTCCTCATTCCCCTCCACCCCAACACACACACACACATAAATGGCTAATTTCAACATTCACTAAGTGCAGAGTAACCTCTTGCTCATACAGTATTCCATTCAATCAATTCGGCAGCAGTGCAGGTTCTTTCAGCCGTGCAGCTAGCTCGACGGCGTGATAAAGGAAGATGGAATCCATCAATACTGGGAGACAGGTGCTGGAATTACTAATCAACTCTTAGCTGGGAATTATGTTGCCCATGGGCTGCAGTGAAGAATCATGGGAAATATGATTCAAACTTCCCTCGCTTCTGATTTTGTTTTTTGTTTTTTTTTAAATTCGGGTAAGAGAAATTTCACATGGAACTGAGCAGCGTGTTTGCACCTGACGAGTTCAGTGTTTTCTGCTCCGGCAAGACCACCGGCACGGCCGCCGACACCGCGTGAACTTTGTCAGCGTTCGGATGCTATGAAACGTGCTTCAAGCTTGAAGCTCAAAAGCAGCCTGCAAAGAAGTTCTAATCCGAGCGGCAGTGGCATTATTCATGTTTCCACAATAGCTTGTTATTCATCAGAAGACAAAGGAGATTCTCACTCGGCTTGACATAGATGGAGGAGGGCCACGAGGGTATTATTCACATCTGTTGAGAACAGTAAGCACAGCCAACTGGATGTCGCGATACACAATGCTTATTAATGCAAACAAAGTCTCCCAACACAGAATATAAATGGCGTTTTCCTTCACGTCGGAGCATAAATATTAATTGTATTAAATATATGATGTATTGTAGTTAGAAAGCTCCTTCACTTGTTTATTGTTAAGCCAACAGCATGCGCTTTATTAATGAGAGCAGCACATCACTGTATGCCACATAAAAAGCAGTGCACGCTGAGGTGTGCTGTACTTCCTCTGCGCACCACGAGGTGGCACTGCAGGCTCACAAACAGATGATATCAAACTGCTCTTCTTCTCCAGTTGTCCTCCCCTTCACAGGTGTGTAGCTGGATCATATACAAGTACACACCCCCAGTACACAACCTGAAATGCAGCAGCGCTCATTAAGCCCCTCATTAAGCTCCATAGCAGAATAGTTTGCTCAACACGGCATCCATATAATCCTTATCCTTAACCACTGCATTCACAAAGAATCGCCAAACTGCCTCAGGGTGTTTTCCTTGTTTGATTTTTTTTTCTCCCTCCTAAAAGTAGTTCGTTTGCACAGATGTCCGGGGAACACAAATTGTGTTACGCTCACTTCCTGTGGCAGGACATCTGTTGCTTTCAGCTGGCATGCCTTCTGAGTGTGCTGAAATGCTCTGCATGCACCCAGATGACATTACCATAACTAAGACGAGTACTGCATTTCGTCTTATGTCGCATCCTTTCCATTGATAGGGCAGGTGGTTAGAAAAGGGGGTTACTAATTGCACTTGTTTCCCCCCCCACAGCACATAAACTACGGCATTTGTTTAATCTTGTCAAAGAATTTAAGCATCTGCTGAATCCGAGTCTTTATCCCAAATAAATGTGAGCTAGGGGCTTTGATGTATCACCAAAAAAGGCTTCCTTTGTCTCGACGCCGTCTTCAGTGAGCTCACTGAGACACTTTGTGGTCATAAATCACCCCTTTCATTGATATAAACACATTATTGCTCATACTGACACTGGTTATAGCGCTTTAAAATTGCCTGCAATTTTAAGGAAAGCAACTGTGGAGACTCTGCGGTTTCTCTAGGACACCTGTCATTCCTCAGGCACTGCTATCGTTATGTGGGCATGCCACACTTGCTTAAATACACCTAGACTACTTAAGACTACTTAAGCTGACGTGCACTGTGTGCGTTACGTCTGTAAACAGGAAAGAGCCTTTCACATCACAGTGTTTTTCCCATGCATGCATCACTAAAGCCACAGACTGCAACCTTCAACATTTTAGTGAACCGCAACTATTCAGAGAACAATGCAAGTCATCAAGACGTCCATGCAAGATATCTTGCAGATTCCAGTCACGTGACTCTTGCTGGTAGATTAGATTAAAGATAAGATCTTAAATATGTAAACAGACCGCCAGAATGGGTCAGCTTTCACATAATGCGTGTACGCACAATAAAGTTATTCACAGTGATAATGTTGGGTTCCTCTGGTTGCAGGGCCTTACAGCTCACTGGTTCTGTAGAAACCCTCTGTTTCTGCAGCTGCGATTAGGCAGGATAGGATACCGATTTAATACCACTGAATTAACGTAACCTTATTTTATCTTCATATCATAAAGGCGAGGGAGAAATCACAATCCTAAAACAATTCACCAGCTGTTTTTTGTTTTTTAACTACAATAAAATTCATAGAAAATACTGTTTTTCAAAATCTGGATTCTTGAAAACAAAAGTATGTCCGTAATTCACATAGCAACGGCCATTTTTTCCCCCAGCTGCTCTTATTTAGACTGGCCAGATCTGGATTTCGAGATGATTTTTGCATATTCCCGTCCAGATCGGTACGGAGTTCGACTCTGCTTCAAATCGCCAAAGTCCACGTGGAACAAGCCAAAGCGAACGCTGAATCCATCGGCCCATTCGAAGTTATCCATCAGTGACCACGCAAAATATCCGCGGACGTCGATTCCGTCTTCTTGTATAGCTGCACGAGGACAGAAGAAAGGAGTTACATAAAGCCATCTAGTTAAACAAGTAGGTTCAATTATGTTGCTCTTTTTATCTTCACTATAAATATAGTATATATAGCAAAAACCGCTGATCATAAACATCGAACAGATAAATAATAAAGACATGTGTATGTTCATCTTTCTCTTTGCCAACTACATATTCAGTGTATAATAGTAATCAGTTGGCGTCGCTGTTTGATGAACACTTACTCACAGATCTGAATCACAGCACATACCAGCGACCCCAAAGTGTCACTGCACTACAGCGTACAACTTACGCTTGTATCTATAGTGTCGCTGTCAAAGGCATCTGAAATGAAATGGTAAGTTACCATAAAGTACTGAAACAAGTATTTACTTTGCCGCATTTGGCTGCCATATTACCTCTGCATTACCCCTCTTTGAAAGTGAGGTAAATTTTTACATACACGGGATTTATGCAGTGTGAATTTACTAGCCATTACCTTTTGCCACTTCTGAGACGGTGTCCTTGTAATGCACACAGCGCTGGGTATCCTCGATCTGCAGCGGCCCCACCTGAGCGAAACCATTCTCGGTAACGTAGATCGCTGGGTTGTTGAAAGTGTCCTGCAAAGTCATAGGGCAAATATTATTGTCGAACAAGGCATCACAGCCCGTCAGGCATTCCGGGGAGAGACGGATTGGTCCACAGCGTGCCGTTCAGCTGCGTTTCGACGGTGCCAGGCTCAGACTAATGGCGTGTGACAAGTCACAACAGCAGGAAATTGCTCGTTTGCAAACACTTTTCAGCAAAGTAACTGTTTCATTCAATGTGACAGCACTAATGAAGCATCAGTGTGTTTCTGGAGGTGTCGAAAAGAGATTGCTGCATGCAAAATCAATAGTGAGGCACTAAACAAATGCCAGTGTTCTCCTCGTACGGTTGAAGGTGATCTATCTTGTTGCTGGTCAATTCATTTTGAGCACCGACTTCACTTTTCCACAAGGTGAATCCAAACTGTAATGACAGAATTTGGTCGGCCCTTGGTTTGGGTTATTTTTAGTGTAACATATTAGCGTAAAATTGTGCATTTTTACATTTTTGGACTCTATTGCTGTACCTGTGCATGGCTCACAGTTTTAAATAATCCTTAATTATGTTATCCTGAGACTGGTGAATTATCCTAGTCAATCATTTATCTGAAACAAGTGGTTTATAGTCCCTCCGCCCACTGTTAAAGGAAACTTTCTTCTGATTGGCTACCCCACACAGACATTTTACATCCCCTGTAACCAAAAGTTTTACCTTAATGTACTTCAGGAGTTTCCTCAGGCCATCCGGCACTACAGCCAGCCAGGACAGCCCACTGATAGGCCAGGATGAATCCAAAACTTCCTCTGCATCTTGGTCACCCTTCATACACAACATCCGTTCACAACCTCTTCCTGGTTTGACTTTGCGAGACGTGTAGTAGTTCAACGCGAAGAAGTCGGCAGTTCCCAGGATGGTAGGTTCATCCTTGGAGAAACTGGGCAGCCTCGGGGCTGCGTTGTATCCCAGCTTCTTACTTCGAGCGTCTATAGCAGATCTCATTATTTCTGGATAATCACCGGTAACAAACACGGGCCAGGCGAACCATCCCAGTGTAAATGCAAGGTCACGTTGAGTAGCGGCAATGTCCTCGGGGCAACCTTGGTTTAATGGCTCATACCAGTCGCTGTTCAGGGCGATAGACACGGCACCTTTCTGCTCTGACCTGTAGCGAGAATCGTAGCTGTGCCAGGCCGCGGCGTGGGCCCGCAGCATGTTGTGTCCCACCAGGTAGGCAGCAGTGCCTTTCTCTTTTAACCCTGGGGCGTGGATGCCGTCTTCGTGTCCCAGTTTGGCGCACACTTGCGGCTCATTGATAGTGATCCAAAGTTTGACACGGTCCCCAAATGTTTGGAAGCAAAACTGAGCGTAGCTGTCAAAGAGGCTGGCTATACCAGGTGATTTCCAGCCTCCCTGGTCTTGCAGAGCTTGAGGCAGGTCAAAGTGGTAAAGGGTGACCATCGGTGAGACATTTGAGGTTAGCAAATCATCAATCACTTTGTTGTAGTATTGCACACCTGTTGAACAGAGAGTGCCATAAATGGGTAATGAGATACAATTGCCTAAAGCCACCAAATAGGCCTGGATCTAATTCCAGCATGTGCGTTTCAGGTCTATGAAAATACCTTTCTGATTGACATGTTGCGTTGTCCCAACAGGCAGGAGGCGGGCCCAGGAGAAAGACAGGCGATAGTGTGTCAGTCCAAGCTGCTGGATACACTCCAGGTCTTTCTCCCACAGCTCATAGCTGTTACAGGCCACATCTCCATTCTGGTCCCCGAACACTTTGCCTTTCTCATGACAAAATGTGTCCCAGATACTTGGTCCCTTGCCATCCGATTGCCAGCCACCTGAGTGAGCACGTAAAGGTTGTTCAGAAAAGCAGGTAAAGTGTTGACATATAGAAATATCACTCTGTTGTCCCTTCGGAGACTTTTAGAGCATCCGTGAATTTATTGTGACAGCGTATAAAACGTCATCTCCACCAGCATCTATTTACTTTCATCAAATTACATAAGTGTGTCAAATGCTGTATTCATTCAACCAATAGTTTTTTTTATGTGTGCCAAATGAGTGACATATGTAAGGAACAACCCGAAAAAAATGTGAGGAAAAATGAAAGTAAAGGGCGGAAACAGTGTTCAAAGGAACACATGCAACTCAATTTTATTTATAAAGCCAAATCACAAAAACAGTCGCGTGTAGACGCTTTATATTTTAAGGTAAAGGTCCAACAATGATAAAAAGAAATGTCCAAGAATCAGACGACCCCCTATGAGCAAGCACATGGCAACAGTGAGAAGGAAAAACTCCCTTTTAGCAGGAGCCTCTGGCAGAACCAGGCTCAGGGATGGGCAGCCATCTGCTGCAACTGGTTAGCGGAAGGAGACAGGACTTATTTGACGTCTGGGTTTTTTGTTGCATTAGTGTTTTGAAAACCAGAAAAGGAGCAATTCTTCCTCAGATGACTGAAAATGAAAATATGGGATATGATCAGACTGTGTCACAGAACACAAACAGTAATATATAATAAACCATATTCTTCAGTGCACATGGGCCCGATAGCGTCATGGGGAGGTTGTTGCCTTCCGCGATGAGAGTGCATACATGCATGGGCCATACGGGTCACTGTATAGTTTGGTGAATAAGAAAAACATATGATTGACAGACTTAAGGCCCTTTTAGTCACCAGATCTCAGTGAAGCTAAATATCAGTGGGAGATTTTAGACCAACGTCAGACAGCTCCCGGCTACACCAATGTCAAAACGACTAATGAGGAAATATCATCGCACTAATATTTATTCATCTGTATCTGCAATATAATCAGTGCAGTCGCTACTGGTTATTTACAAATGCTTAAGTTTCGCCATTTAAAGCATCCTGCAGCCTCAATAGCGCCAACTTAAGTATTCACGGTAAAGCGAGTTACATCAGAGGTTATCGGACTCCAAAAACTCTCTCTCTCTCTCTCGCTCTCTCTCTCCCACTCCATAACAGTAATCACTGCTCCATTCAGAAACCTGTATTTACATACCTTCTATTTGATACGCAGACGTTGCCGCTCCCCATGCAAAGTCACGTGGGAACATGTTTGCGTGCCTTAGGACGCTGAATCAAAGGTGTTCCTATATCTTAGCGCGTTATGCTTGTATCTTTCTGAAATCTAACACACGAAGCTATTTGTCTCCCTACAAAGCGGAACTTTTTTTGTTTTGTTTTTGTTTCATGTGGCATCGCAGCCATTAACGTCCAAAGACCAGGAACTACTGCGAGATGTGACGTTTCGTAAGTCACGTACAGAAGATTTCCCCCAGTACGGGGAATTCAGAAGATAATTATCTCGCTTGATTTTGCTTTATTTGCACTATGCCACTACTGTAATATTAGCTTAATGCTGTTATTGGATAATAATAGTAACTCAAAAACACATTAGTTCGCGGGATTCGGTCTTTTCATGTTCAAAATTTAGGTCAGGAATGTAGGATTTGGAAATGATCCGAGGAGCACCTGAAAGCACCGCAAGAATGAGTCGAGGGCTGCGATAAAAATAAAAGTTGTTTCTAGCTTGGTAAATTAGTATAAGTCTATTTTGTAGTTAAGCCGAGCAACTCTGTGAGTCTCTGCTATTCGTTTGTGGCATTATTTTTTTTATATAAAACAAATAACATAAATTCAAATTGTAAAGACCCAAATATTACAACGTTATTAAAAATTTGGACGGAAGTATTTGTCTTGCTAGAATAAGAAATGCAAAATGAACTATAGTTACAACACATATATGATATTTTTCCATAAAAAAGCCCACTTATATTAGCTTTTTTAGGTTCAGACAAACATGTAACCCACATTTTACCACCCAGAATTGCATTTTTAAAATAACAACACTGTGAAGTTCTGAATACCCTTTAGGCCCTTTTATCTGCACCTCTTTTCCTGAAAAAACGTCGAGTCTATCGTTAAGCCTCGCTTCTGATAATAAACAAAGGGCTCGTGCTCACTTTACTGCTATAGTCTAGTTTTCTATATGATGAAGTGAATCATTTGACCTGATCAAAATGAACACAATAGACTGCGCCAAGAGGGCAAACAAATACTATCAGATTATGAAGTCGTTACATTCAAGTGGAAAGATTCAAAGGTCTCAATCTGGGCAAATTCACATCATGGTTTGTGTGTACAGCAAACTAGACCAAATGACCAGCGATGGAAGTAGAGTACACATCCTGTATTACAATAAAAGTAGCAAGAAAAACATAAAAACTCGCTTTTGTTTAATAGTCCTGTAACAACCTTGTTTTTTGTGGGGGAGAATATGGTCCCTTATCACATTTTTCTCTAATAGCTGGTACAAAGGAGTTTATATTTTAAATGCTATTTTACTTGCGTTGCTAGTTTTACCTGTAATTGTACACTGTTTGGTGATGTGCAACAGGCACATATCAGGACACTTTTAACAGTTCTTTTGCTTTCAACCAATGAACCACAGAGACGCAATTATATCCCAAACTCAACCTCAAGGGAAGTCCTCTGTTGGTGCTTTTATTATGAAATGCGGACCGGATGTGGTTTGGAATCTACTCGGCTTTGACCGCCCCTGACTTCAGTGGTTCCCGGGGCAGGACCATGGGACTAGTAGGACTTCTCAATGAAAAGAGGACTAGTTTTAAATATTTTCTAAAGACACCGGCTAACAAAACGGACACGCTGACCACTCCGGATACGTTATTACACTGTGTTTAGTGTATTTTTCGCTCATTTTTTTAGCACAGTTTAAGCTAAAACTGTTGTTGTTTTTTGCGCTTTTCTGTTTTTTCTCAAAGTAATTTCCTGTTCATGACCGGGGGCGAGAGTCTGCACGCTTGTTTGTCGTCCCGTACGTGTTTCGAAGTAATGGGGAATTTAAAGTGAGCGTTAAAAAAAAAAAAAAAAAAAGCCCGACCGCGTTTCCTGAAGTTGAGAGCGGATAACCTGGGATGACTGCAGACGCCTCCTTTGGAAAAGACAACACACTGACTTGGACCCACGCTATGGGCAACAAAGGGAACCTCTCAACGACTGGGCTAGTTATTTAGCTACCGAAGAGGATACTCGGCATTTAAAATGTGGTAGATTTGCAGAGCAGGGAGGAAATGGAAGCTCATGCCAGCATGGAAAGGGAATTCTAAATGAGTCGTTTTTCAAACAAAGAAGGACATCTCCGTCGGACTGAACGCCGCCGAGCAAAGGGAAAGCCTTGCGAGAAATGGAGGAGGAAGGCTCGCTTGAGCCAAACAACACACTTGCAAAGGTCTCATTCTTCTCTGCCCGGTTCTAGCAGCATCTACCCGCCCGCCGTTTCTGTTACCACAAAACATTGTTTCCTTCGCCGGTGCTGCAGTGCTTTTCTGGTCGCTTGTGAATGAAAAATGAGGGTGGATCGTTTGCAGTTGTTTGGGATTTTGCTGCTGCTGAGCGGCTGCTGTGGCTCGGCGGCATCATCATCATCATCCTCGTGCAAATCGTTTGATGAAAACTCGAAAAGCGGTGGGAAAATCGTGCCGTCCTACAAGAAAGTGGTCTGCAGCAACATGGAGCTCCATCAGGTGTTGCCCCCGGACTCTCTCTCTTTCCCGAACAGAACGGTGACACTGTGAGTACACACATATACAGATGCATGCTGTGAAAACACATCCCATCAGCCACTACGTTCACTTTATTCTCTGTTTCTTTCCTGAAAGTTAATGTTACTGGAACTGTTTGCGACGTCTTAATAACCACCTCATCCCCCCTTTTTTTTCCTACTGCACAAACATGAGAAGATAAACATGGCTCGATATTCCAACCACAAACTATCATTTCACAGCTTTATACTGTAAATAGCAGTGTAAATGCTAACCTTGTGTAACAGTAACCCCTTCCTGTTATGCAGTGATTTATGTAGAGGTTGCTAAATTACACACATGCCACCATAAATGTAAGAGCTCATGGGTTATGAATTTGATTCTTTTCCCACCTGGTTTTTAGATCCTGACAGCACACCTGGCTAACACTAAATGCATGCCTTTTTGTTTTTTCCGCCCCAGGATTACACTTTTAAAGTTGAGTTTTAGGTTGTTGCCAGGTTGGTAGGTAGCCACTGTAGTTACACATCAGAAGCAGGCTTTGCCTCTCCATCAGCGCCATTGATTAAAGTTGCTGGTGTTTGTGTGGCAGTCCTGCGGGGATGAAACGCACACCGAGACACAAGCTGCTGATTGATTGAGGCCTTTGTGTTGTTTCGAGTCAGAGCAGATTTAAGCGATTGACGCTCTACTTTTGGTCCATCACTGAGTATTTGGCAGGAAAAAATAAATAAAAAAGCAATTTGAATAATCTTGACAGTAAGTCGAAGCTGTGCGCACCCCAGAGCACTTGTATTTTTGCAGTGGGGGAAATATGAGAATACCAGGGCAGGGTGCAGGAGCAGAGAGCAAATAATGGACTCCCGGGGGGGAAAGAAAGGCAGAGGATTGGCTGGTAATAGAGTTGTTAGACGATTGCAGTGCATATTTTTTTAAGCTTCACCTTAAGTCAGTTGTTTATAGATTTGAGGCACTTTCCAAAGGGCATGTTAAAGAAATGTGTGGTATAAGATTTCAAAATCGGCCCATGAGCACAGTTTCTGCAGGGATGTTGTTAAGTTTGGAGTTGGGGTTGAAGTCCAGAGTAATTTTATCAAGTAACTGGAGCCGGGGAAAAAACAAAACATCCAAATTAGACCTGTGTAGTGTATCCTGGGTGGAGCTCCACACATGGCAGCCATTCAGCAAAGTGTTATTACCAAAAGCACTGGTCCAAAAAAACACACACTGCACGCTTCTCCTTCTGATTCAATTGTGAAACTATTGTGTGTCAGTTGTTTTCTTTGCTGTATGAAGCCAGGAGGAGTGCGTTGTGAGTCCTTCCAAATTTACTCCAGCACATGCTTGCTGTGATGTTCCTGGTGGGAAGAATCAAACCACGAGATCTCACATGTTGAAGCTTCTGGCTAACATAGGAATAGATTATATTGGGTGAGTTTACTGTGTTAGTATTAGGGCAGATTGACTATTACCTGCAATCATAAGGGTTTTCTGGAATAAAACACTTGTATGGCTCTTGGATGAAAAAGTAAAATTCCACTGCCTTTAGTTTTATTTTCAGGAGGGATGGGTATTGGTAAGGTATGGTGTGCTCTGAAGTAATGTAGTGGGCCCTCCCTTCTGTTTGCTCTGTCTTTATGTCTACAGTGAGCTTGTAGCCTCTCATCACGCTCTGACAGTGATGGATTGGAGGTTGAGCCTTGCTCACGATTTAGCGCTGAGCTCCAGAGAACAAGAGCGATGTAATTTGAGAGCTCCGACCAAAAAAAAAAAGCCACGCGACGCTAAAGAATTTATTCAGTCGTCCGCGTTTGTTTTTCTGGGAAACAGTTGTCGGCTATTGTTGGAGAACAGTAGAACTACCCTGTACTTGTGGAACTGTCTTCATGGTGCCCTGTGGACATAAGCGGCAATGAAATCGCAGTTTATGCTGACTGCAAAGTTGTTTTTTTGGGGGTGTCAATCTACAGTATGACCTGTAAAATCAGCGGCTTCTCTCAGGAGACGCAGCTGGCCTCGCGAGATTCCCGTCTAGTGTGAGAAAACGATCATCCCCCATCTCTCCTTGTTAAGCCAAAGCTAATTTCCAGCTGCTCTTACCTTGTCTGTTCATGCAGTGATGATATTGGGTATAATGTCCGGAAATCCACAGATGAGATTCCTGGAGGTGTGGAAGGCTAATAGATCTGTATAAAAACGGCCCTTTAGCGCGCTTTCATCGGCGATAGCAACCAAATCTCTGGGTTTGTATTTTTTTGGGGGGGGAACCTGCTCCAGGCCTTTGGGCTTCAGTTATATTGTGATTGATGGCATGGTGTCTTTCATGTCAGAAACAGCATGTTAAGCTAGGTATGATTAGAAACCCGTCTGTCA
>VUQR01005897.1:5505-47883 GCA_015108515.1 Hemichromis elongatus
ACATTGCTCGGAGATTTAAAAAGGAAAGAATTTAGGTGGTGCTTTCTTACGCTACACTGGAGACTAATATTACATCCACTCACAGGTGATATTTCAGTTACAGTCAAGAGCACAGAGATTAAATATTGCCTGGGGATACTTTTTCCATGTGGTCTTACCCTTCCTGTTTAGATTGCTCAGCAGTGTTCAGGAGTACACTTTAATATTTATCCCTAAGTGCGTATCTCTATTCTGCTGTTGTGCTCTTCATCACTCCATTCTCACTTT
Source organism: Hemichromis elongatus (assembly GCA_015108515.1). NCBI lineage: Eukaryota > Metazoa > Chordata > Actinopteri > Cichliformes > Cichlidae > Hemichromis > Hemichromis elongatus. The sequence continues at coordinate 5,773 of VUQR01005897.1, forward strand.
CATTTGTATTCTGTGTGCTTACTGCCTTTCCTCATTCTCCACCCCGCCATACACCCTTTTTTCCTCCTTTGTCTCTCTGTTGGTTCCCTCTCCCTTACTGCCCAAAGATCTCTTTTTCTGGCCTCCATCCCGCCAACCCTGCAGAGCAGAGCTGACATTGGGCATGAGGTCAGAGAGATGGGCAGTCATGCTCCTGCTGTCAGCCGGCTCAAATGGGCTTAGATACAGTGTGTGGAGAAACCTAAGGGACACCCTCACTAGCCTTCGGCGCTGGCTTGGCATATACACACACACACAAAACCACTTCACATTCAATCGCACATACATACATTAATACCAACAAAAACTTCACCCTTACTTGTAACAAGGACATTCATTCAAGCTGCACATATAAAATGAGCGTGTGAAAGCCCGTACATGAAAGCACACACGTGGTTTTACTCACACAAACACAGTGAGACGTGGAATAACAGATTACAGCAAGGACAAATTCCTTTGGAGACAAGTGGACTATTGGCTGTTAAAAACAGACTTTTAAAAAAATAGAGATATAAACCTCCATGTGTCATATGCATGGACTGGATGTATGGTATAGGCATATACCATGAAAAAAATAACATAATTAAAGTAAAATGATAATTAAACTTCATTAGATCTTTTCAACCAGCCTTCTGTTCAAAGAACGCCTGTGTCATCTGTCGGTGGATATTACACTGCCGTAAGTAACTACAAGGTTAGTACTGCACTGAAATGTCAGACATCCCAGAAAAGCTCAGGACTCTCCAGTCAGCTCATTTGAAATTGGGATATGATTACATCTTTGTATTAATGTTAAACTCAGAAATTGCAAGATCTTTAAAAGGGTAATCATTGCTGTGGTATTTTAAGTAACACAGTTAGAGAAATGTCCCATTTTTCCACATTTTTACATAAATGGCATAACATATATAATAGGATGTCATGGTTGGGGTCACTTTGGATTACAGAAGGAAGGATGCTGTCAGAAGCACTGTACCAAACTGCCCCCAGGTGGCAATGATACACATTGCAAGGTTAGATGAAGAGGATACAAACAAAGCTGTGTAGTTTTGATAAACTAGTTAAATTTCGCTCTTATTTTGTTCTATTATTAGAATAAGAAACTCTTTAGGGAAACCTGTACAGTATGTTTTATTTCCCTAAGACACACCTATACCATAAATTACATCATTTGAGTTTCTTAATAATATTAAGCTCATCACACATCAATATATATGTATATTTAAGGTGAAACATCACCTGCACTGGAGTAGTTGCTGCAGTCAACTGTGAAGTATCAGGTTGCAGGATAGGATTGCAGGCCACACAGGCTACATAAATGGCCACCTCCATTATGGGTAATGAAGGAGGTCCGTAGCGCTTCGTCACCTGCCCATGAAGAAGTGTATCACTTTTCAGCTTTCATACGTGGAGAAGAGAGAAGGAAAAGTTTGGAGAGTAGAAAGAGCACCTCTATGTTATCTGCTAGGAAATACCTGTTTATAGCGTCATAGGTTATTATAGATATTTGACAATAAGGACTGGTAAGTACGTATCTGTTACCTCACTGTAGGTGGTACTGTTTTCTTGTTTCACATTCCTCTACGCATTTTTGTGTCCTTCCTGCTCGCTAAGAGCTTCATGGCTGAAGCCACAAGCATGAGAAGCAGCAGTGGAGGTTTAGGCAGCGGAGGGGCTGGGGGAGTGCGTGCCTCCCAGGAGCCTACTCTCAAAGGCGGGGTGGTTTTGTCAGATGAGAGAGTGGACTTCCTTCGGGAGCAGGCCTTCTATGTGCTGCGAGTGAAGACGGATAAGTGGAACCGCTTCATTGGTGCTGATGAGAACCAGAAGATTATACTGGATTTTCTGGACCACATCTGGACTAACAGGCTGCTGCTCTTCACCGGACCTGGAGGGACACTGCATGCAGGGGACGCTCAAGTAAGATAAATGCACAGAAGCACAATGATAAATTTATATGTATATAGATAAAAGTGATTCAGGCACCTGCTTTTATAAATTTTGTTTTCATCTCCCCACTCAGAGTGAGTTTGGTAGGTACATCAAATCCCAAAAACAGTCTTGAATAAATATTTAATAGAGGATAAATTATCTATACTAGCATCTCTGAGGTAAAGATAAGAGGAACAGTGATGATACACACAATGTTCAGTGAATTTAATTCTTACACATGACACAAAAAGCTGGCATAGGTGTTTAACAGCATCTCCTGGGTTTGTAATTTACACTCCATCTAATATACACATTTTTCTGAAATAAGTCGCTACTTATTTCTGGTGCTTTCAATGTTCTTGAAAGCATTCCCACTGTTTTTTCATCTGTGAAGACGTCTCCGCCGTGGAAGACCAAGTTGCTGTGTGTCCTAAAGAAAGGCGTGAAGAGAGTTTCCCTAGAAGGATTCAGACACCAGTTCAGGCTGGGAGAAGTACCTGGATACCCAATGGAGCACCTGCCAGTTGTCATATCTGAGGTTGGGTGGTGTGTGCAGGTGTAGGATGTCTACAAGTGCACATTTTCATATATGTTGAGTGTGGATACAAAATTTTGTAGTTTACAGTTTTTCTGGTAAGTTCTGTGTATAGTGTCCCTGTCTAATATGTGTGTGTGTATAGCTACCTCATGAACACGTCTTCATACAGGTGCTGGTGTGTGTGCTATCCAACGGTCTCAACCACGAGGCCTGGCCGAGGGTGGTGTCTGATGACATCCACAGGCACCTGGAGAAGCTGAGGAGCAAGGTGGTTACCCTGAGGGGCCGAGCCGAGGGGCGGACACTGCTGCCCCTACCCTTGTATATGGAGAGGGCACAACCTCAGGACATTGTGCTCAGGTCGGTGGGCTCACAGACAGCTAAACTGCAGCTAAGAATCTTGGGATTTTTTTTAAGCAAAGCTAAAGTGTTTAAATGGCTTTGAATATGTCTCACAATTAACAGTTTTGTTTTTTTTAAATTATATGTCAAGTGTAAAACGTTTCCCTTATATTCGTCTGGAAAGGGGCAGGGCACAGGTAGCATGACATTGTTTTCTGGTCAAGTTCGTCGGTGAAAACGTTCTGTTGCCTCAGCCTTTTTTTTTTTTAAGTGTACGTCTTTGTTTTTTTACAAGAAACAAGAAAAAAGACAGGATTCAGAAAGTAAAAAAGCTGATGTCATATTTGTTTTCTCCCTGAGTCAAGTTTAGATAAACTGCTGCACAATGGCAGAATGTTTTTCTTTCATGTTAGCTAAAGTTTACCTTCAGACTTTGAGGAACTTGGAAAATGCCTTCAACGCAGCAGTTTAATTAAGCAGCGGAGTTAATCCATTAGCCAAGAGTCCTACAATAAGTCGTTTTATTATTGATATTAGCTCAATAGTGAAGAGTTTACATATTTGGCTATTGAAAGACGTTTGAAGAATGTATGGAGTAAGAGGTAATTGAATAACATAGCATAACCTTTAAAAACGAGTAGGTAAAGGCGCTGGTTAAACACTGGTTGATATTTACTATTTCCTAGAGAAATAACATACAGTACCTCCTTTGTAGCGTTCCTATTGTACGTATGGCTTCAGTAGCTCACTTCTATTTTTATCCAGACTGATTGCTCTTACTCTGTCCCTCTCAGCCACACTGGATGGCCACTGGACCGTGGCTTGTTATACTCTATAGAAACTCTGATTGTGCAATGGTCCGGACAGATATGGAGTGTGCTGAAGAAAGACTCTGGTATGATGCTGCTTCAGGGACACCACCCAGGCCCCAGCGTGGAGCTTCAGTTCTGGGCAACTCAAAGGGAAAACCTGCTGGGCATCCAGTCACAAGTATGATGTTATAAAATAAGTTTAAGACTCATTCATTAATTTAAAAAAAACACATCTCTAATTTTCTGTAATGTATGTCCAATGTTCATTAAATCTGTCCAAAGTTTCAAATAACAGTAGAGGTGTATATGAAATAAAAGTAGTCCCCATGAGCCAAAGCTCAGCCTCCGGATTGCTCTGAATACTGAGTTTCCACTTGTTATTTTCTACTGCTGCAACGAGCTGACATCAGCTCCTCGTGGATTTCTTTATATAGTCATCTGCTACATGTACAGCCACTTTTAAAGTACAGACAGCACAGCTCAAAAGCAATGGCAGACGTCTGGAGAATGACCATCCAGAAGGGACATTTAAGGGGAAGGTTAAAGAGTCAGCTTGTTTCAGTCCATTTAAAGAGCTGTGAATAATGCAGGAGTGCTCTAGTAGAATCACAATGTACAGTAGAGCAGGAAACCTCACACCTAATGAAATATTCTCACATCAGCACAGGGAAAAAGTGTAAGCCAGTTTTATTAGGTACATTGATACAATGTAATATAGCATCGAATATTAATTTTTCTAGGTGTCAACATTTTTGTTTTATTTTATATTCATAGTATGTGATGCTTAAAACTGAGATGTGTTCCTATGCTGACCAATACAGATGAACAGAGAGGGCAGCAATGAAAAAAGCTCTCAGTGTAGTACAAAACCCGTACATTTATTATACTCTTTAAATAATAAATGGGTGGGAGCTGAATGTTCATTTTAAAATGAGATCCTTGGTTCCAGATCCGCAGCTCCAAAGTGGAGCAGATCAAGGAGATCCTGAGAAGAGTCAAGAGCAGTTACTACTCGGCCTTCAAGGACGTCTGCGTCAAAGTCAATGAGGGTAGAACAGCATTACATCTCCTTCATCAGGGCGTATTCATTTGTTTTGTCATAAAAGTACCTTTTTTTCTATATTTAGCCTTTTCATTGTTTTTTCTATGATCATTTAACAATCGTGGGAAGTGCAGCTATTGTGTTTACACTGGTGCTTAATAAATGTAATCAAATATCTCAACTTTTAGAGCATCATAGATGACCCATTATGTTCACGTTATCGACTGATACTTGTGGATGTAATTATCACAGCCGTGCTGGAAGCGGAAGACATAGATCTGTATCTACGCCCTCTAAGGAGACTGATTACAAACTTGGAGGAGAAGAGTTTTCCACAGGTGGATACACTGTTACCTGCTCTTTTTCACACACTCTGCCTCATCTGGAGTCATTCCCAGTACTACTGCACTCCGCAGCGAATGGTGGTCCTCCTGCAGGAGTTCTGCAACCTGATCATTGAAAAGGTACAGGTGACGCATGTCTGTGCACATGTGATAAAAGGAGAAGAGTTAAAAATGTGTCTCTGTAACGACTTTGTGTCCGAATACAGGCCTTCGCCTATCTAATCCCTGAAGAATTGTTTAAGATGGAGCTTGAGGAAGGGATGGAGAGAGTACAGATAAGCATCTCAGTTCTGCGCACCTTCAAGACATTGTTTCACACTTACCGAGAGCAGATCCCGAAGTATTACAAACACTCGCAGAACATCAAGCTTTGGGACTTTCCAGCGAATCTTGTGTTTCAACGCTCAGATCGCGTCATGGAAAGGCTTCTTATGATCCAGGTCTGTACCTTGGTTTTCCAGGAAAATTGAAAAATCGACATTTCTTACTCCTATAAAGGAGAGAGTATTTTTTTAATCAAGTAAATCTGCATGGAAATGTAAATTTTTGAACTTTAGCTCCACGATATTATGCTGATCCATCATCGTCTTCTCTCATTTCACCGGTAGGAACTTTTTGCAACAGCGCTGGACTTTCTGAAGCTGGAGAAAATTGAATTAGGTGGATCCAGAGGGAAAATCTTAAGTGAGATGGTCTTCAGCATGAGTGAGGAGTTTCATGACCGCTGGCGGACCCTTAGAGAGAGCAAATATGACCCCTTGGACTGCACTAATGACGTGAGAGCTACTGAGAGAGTTGGCGTTGTTTTTAATATCACGCTGCTCTTTAATTGTGGCATTGGCTGGCACAGGCAAATAATAAAAAATAACAATTATATTTTATTTTTCTGCCCAGCAGTACAATAATTGAAAGGTAGAAAAGCGGAGTAGTTGCTAAGCAACACACAAGAACAAGTGGCAGGAGTCATTATTAGTCAGCACATCAATATTTAATTTACTGGATATTTTACAACAGTTTCCAGCGTGGCTCAGAACAGGAACTCGATCAGAGATTGATCTGTGTTATAATATATTTCTCTCAAGTATGTGTTAATCCAGTCAATAGTGATTAAATTAGCTACGGAGGAATTTTATGGAATGAAATTGTCTAATAATTTAAATCGAATCAAAGCTTTTTAATCACAAAAGCCTCTCAAAATGCCCATCATTTCCTGTCTAATGCCTTCTCAGGATTTTGTGAGCCACTACAGGTGTTTCTTGGAGAAGAACAACGATTTTGACCAAAGGCTGGGAACTGTCCTCAATTTGGCCTTTCAGCACTCCAAAAACCTAAAGTCAGCTTTTAAGGTAGGCCTCTTAGTCCTTTAACGATCTCATCGCTGCATTTAGTAGTTTACGTCACCAGTGTTGCTTTAAAGGACACATTTAGCAAGTTAACATAATAACATCATTTGGTCATTTTGGGGGATTTTAACTGGTGCTGTTTAGATGTTTTGTGCCTTGAATGTACAAAACGTCACAAAGCTGCTGTTTTGTTCCATCTAGCTGTTGAAGATTTTTGGCACCCTGCTTGAGAGACCCAGAATCCACCAGCTGTTTTCACCTAATTACAGTGTGCTGTTGGACATGTTTAGCCAGGAAGTAGGCCACTGCCAGTTTATTCTTGATCAACACAAAGACGGGGTGAGACAGATTGAAATTATGTTCCTAATTACTTACACACATTTGCTTCACAATACGCCACGATTCAGCTGCTGTATTTTTTTTTTGCGTGTGCCTGTGTGTGTTATGTGTGTATTAATTGACTGTTTGATCAACTTTACAACACTTAATTTTTGTCTTAGCAGTGAGTTTTACATATGTGCTGCTTATTACATGTTTTCGTTTACAGTTATTATATGTTTATATGTTTACAATGTAAGATTGTTGGACACACAGGGGAAACAAAATGATGAGCTATCATTTGGGATTGTTGTGTATCTTTATTGTTTGCACCCAACACAGTGCTGTGAAACACAGCACACTGCGAAAGAAATCATGTTAACACCAGCTAGTATTCGCAAAATAAAATGGCACTGCTAATAAATACATTTCCTGTATACTGGTAGATTAATTTAAATAGTATGAATATTTTTTAAAAATATGTAAATAGAACCTTTGCACACTTGCATATAAATGTAAACATCCACAGCTCACTGCTCTTACACCCAGCGAGAAGAGTGTTGTTAATTACAGTGGAAACATAGTGCTGTAACAGCTGCTTCATTAATAGGTTGCATGCATTACTTGTTAATTGTAGCCACAGCAGAAGATTTGAGGTGACACAAATGGCACTGGGGTCCGCGTACTCCCGTGTGAGAGCGTTAACTCAAAGTGATCTGAAAGATTAAGTTGTCAGCCAAATTTAATGAAGCCTTGTGTTTCAGCTGCAGTCGGGTTTTGCGATCCTGGGAAAGAATATGCCTCAAGTGGCCGGTAACCTCAAATGGTCGCAGGAACTGCGGGACCGGATCCTGACTCACAGGAGTAACCTCTGCCAGCTGCCGCACATGTAAGAACCCATCTAATAAACACAAAAAGGATGATTTGAGGTACTTTTTTGTTAAATGCTTTGGCACTGTTGTTGCAATAAATGGGTTTTGAAACCCAGCAGGTTATGAGAATTTATTTATTTTACTGTTTCTGTCAAATATTTACAGGATACAGATGACTTATACTTCACTTGCTATATAATTCTTTTCCTGCATTGTCTCTTTCTCTCTCTCTCTCTTCCAGGCCTCTGGATTGTGCAGAGGCAGAAGATGTCCTCCAGAGGTGCGAACGCGTTCTTGAGATTTTGGACCAGCATGACGAGGAGATGTTCTTAGAGTGGACCGAGGGGCTTGAAGAAATCTGTGAAACGCACCTCAAGGAGCCACTGTTGGCATTGGATAGTGAAACGGGCTTTTTCCAGGTCAACTTCAGTCCTGCTGTAAGCCTAAAGAAGATTTATTTTCCAACAGACATTAAAAATATTAGCCTACTAACATATACACAGATAAAAGATGTTACATAGTGGCAAGTAAAGGTAAAAATCTGAAAGTCTCAGTTATTTTAACTGTATGAGTTCAAAAGCGAAATGACTTGTCAGACTGCTTCTTTGAGCTCTGCAGGAGGGAAGGAGATCGAGAGAATATGCAGGTTTTGTGAAGAAAACCTTGTAGTGAGCAAACTGAGCACATGGAGTTTTTTTCTCTGCTAAATCATTATTTAAACTAGTGTCTCTTTCTGCATTTCCCTCAACTCAAGGTTAACAAACACACTTTTTGCCCACTAAACTCACTTGGTAAAATATTCCCCAGAAGTAGCAACAGCGGTTTGATAAACAGGTGAAGTATATTTTACTAGTATAATTAATCACCATGTGAGGAAACAATGTATACACATAAATATAAAATATGAGAAGGTGTTCAGTGCAAAGTTTAAAAGTAACTGATAGCTATTATAACCCATGGAAATCAGATTGGGCTTTCTTCTGTTGTCACTCTCTGCAGTTAGCATCTGTGCTAAGAGAAGTGAAATATCTGGACATGCTGAAGACCCAAAACATTCCCCAAGCTGCTCTTAATCTCTATTCTAAACGAGAGAGACTACACGTGGTACGTCATTAACCTTCAAGGATTTTATTGGAATTGAAAGTCGTTGTTTTTTTTAGAAAGTCTGTTTTTTAGAAATATGTTGAGGTGTTAATGCTGCATTTTATTATGCAGTACACACAAACGCTGACTTTGGTGACCCAGTGGTACAACCAGCTCCACAGCACCATCCTGGCTGTAGAGCTGGGGCTGGTCAAAGATGAGATGGATGGGATGAGACGACAGCTGAATCCGGCCCTCCGGGAACTGACGTGGGCTCAGGATGACCTATGGGACTACATTCAGAGTACACGAGACCTGGCACAGGTACTAAAAATATGCAGGAATTTTCTAGCAAACAAAAAAGATGCATAAAGGCAGTGCCTGCATTTATGGGTGAGTTTTTCAGTACATGTGTTGACACTATTTTGTAGCATATTTAAAAGGTTTTCCTTTTTTAAGTAGAATAAGCACTGTCTCTGGCAACATTTGGGCTGATTTATTAAAAAAAAAAAGCCAGTGGTTGCCTGTCTGCATGAAACCCAGAATCCTCTGTGTGTGGGCCAAGCTAGCTTTCTTAATTATTGCCCTATCTATCTCAGAGTGCTTCAACTCTACAGCAAGCACTTGAAAAACAAAAAGCAACATGATGCCAGAAACATAATTATTGCCTGTAATCGTTGCTCCGGTTTTTTTTGTTGTTTTTTTTTGCCATCGCCAGAGCATTTCTAGTCGTGTCCAGAAGAGCAAAGCTAATGTGGAAGCCATCCAGGCCTTGATGGGTAAATTCAGCAACCGGGCTTTCATTACCAGAAAGAGTCGTGATTCTACTCTCCTCGTTTTCTCTGACATTGACGAGAGTGTTTCCAAACAGCATGCTCTCATTACTAATACAGGGGAGCAGATACACAAACTACTGCAGGTATAGTTGTCGTATTAACCTCCATGCTGGAGAGATGCTGTGCACACATTGCAAATGTTAACACAACCCATATTCATGTGTATGTTTTTCTGTTTTTCATTTAACACATAATTTCCCAGGAGAACCAGTCTCTCCTCAGTGTGACGGATCTCGACAGCAGTGAGTGGCATGCCTATACTGAGTATGTAGACAGGATGATCCTGGCAGGCTTCACCAACGCAGTATGCTGCTCTCTGCAGTACCTCATGGACAACACAGATGCAGCTCAGCGTATTACACCTCTGTTCAAAGTCCAGTTGGTGCTCAACGGCAATGAGATGACCTTTGACCCTTCATTAGACTTGAGTCAGATTGGTAACTTCTATGATATTGTGGATAGGATGGTGGGCAACATTACGCGCATGGCTTCCCTCATTCCTAGAGTGGCAAGTCACAAACAGCTGAGTAACTATCAGGTGCCTTTCAAATTAGATTATAAACTTTTATACAGTAAGCATTCATATACACACATATATTTCCATGTAAACAGACTCTTATCATAAGCAATCTTGATTTTCCATCTTGCAGTGTGACATAAATGAAATGGAGGATTTGTCAGACATGTGCCACATAATCCGCTCACGGGCACGCGCATCTGTCGCCAAGGTTGGTGACATTTTTTTTCTGGTCGCAAATGAAAGATTAGTTTATTAAGTTTACAGGTGTGTAGTTGTAAAAGTGTTTATTTTCAGGTCAGGGAGTACCAGGCGTCGTTTTCTAGCTACCGCTACCTCTGGACTGATGACAGGTCAGCTGTGTGTGGCTGTTTCTCATTTGTTTTTGTTGTCACCAAGTACAGAAATATTTTTTTAAATTTAAATTAACAGGTCTGAATTTATGAGACAGTTCCTACTTTATGGACATGCGTTAAGCACAGAGGAAGCTGAGCTGTATGCCGACTACGAACTAAAAAAGAACCCGCCCACCCTGGACAACTTTAAAGAACAAGTGTGTTCAACATTTGTGATCCATTTATGCTTTAACCTTGCTTTATTTCACTCACATCTGGAAAGCGTTACAACAATAATAACTGAATTATTCATTATTTCAGATCAATCTGTTTGAATCTCTGTACGTGCGAGTGAGCAAAATGGAGGACCGAAGGGTGTTTTGTGGTTGGCTACAGCTAGACATCAGACCCTTCAAGCACACGCTGATGAATGTCATTAAAAAGTGGAGCTGGATGTTCAAAGAGCACCTTCTTAACCACGTAAACCAGAGGTGAGACGCATAAAACTGAAAGTGAAAGTCAAAATATAAAACGTTGTTATTATGATTTAAGAGACATTTTTTATGCCGGTCCTCTGAAACCTGACTTCCCTTCTTCTCTATTTAACAGTGTGAGGGAATTGTCCCAGTTTGTCCAGGACACAGCATGTGGCCTTTCTACCAAGGTGTCAGATGGCGATTATGCAGGCCTTGTGAAAATCATGGGACACCTCATGGCAATACGAGACAGACAGATCAGCGACGAGCAGCACTTCAAACCGCTCAAGTCTACCGCTGAACTTCTAAAGACCTACGGACAGCAGCTTCCAGAGAGTGTCTGCACACAGCTAGAAGTGTGAACCAAATTCAAAAACACACATTTTTCCATTTATCATAGGAGATATGTACAGTTATCAGTGCTTCTTTCCCACACAACACAGGAGCTGCCTGAAAAGTGGAAAAGTGTCAGAAAAATTGCCTTCGCGGTCAAACATGAGGTGGCACCACTACAGTCGAATGAAGTTTCAGTTATTCGCAGGAAATGTGTTCGGTTTGAGGTGAGGCTTTGTGCAATTGGGGTAGGATGTCAGTCTGGCAACCCCTTACAAAGAGCTCAGTATCTGACACATAAAACTTCTTTCCTGCATTATATATGAAACCCACACTCCAGTGTCTGTAAAGCAATAGATGGAGAGGTGGAGGCAGATATGCATTAATCCTTAATTTGCTATGATTTCATACTTTAGGTCAAGCAGCATGAGTTCAGAGAAAAATTTCGTTCAGAGTCAATCTTTAAAATCAGTGTGGAGGAGCCATATAAGCTTATTGATAAGGTGAGCAGGGGGCACATTTATTTTAGTGTTTGTTAAAGGAGAAAACCTAACAGTACTTCTTTCAAATGTAGTACACAGTGTGTGATTAAAGAAAATTTAAATAACATATCAAAATCACCTGCAGTGTAATCGAGGCGTAGCTACGATGGAGATGGAAATGAAGAAGCTGCAGGACACAGCTGATCTGTTTGAGGTCAGCTTTCCAGAATACAAGCAGCTCCGGCAGTGTCGCTCTGACATCATACTTGTCAAAGCAGTATGGGACATGGTCGTCTTTGTAAAGGTACAGTTGTACCACAGTTCCAAACTTGGGATTGTGTGTAAAATGTAAATAAAAACAGGCAGTAATTTACAAATATCACAAATCCATATTTTATTCCCTATTGCACAGAAAACATATCATGTCATGAAGCCAGGCGTGTGGCAGGCAGAGAGTGGACAGCTTATTTTATATCAAAATAAAACAGAGAAATCAAAAGCAAAACGATGTGGACAGTGGTAGGATTGTAACAAACTTACTAAACACACTGACAGAGACTACACATACCATGAGGGAAGACATGACAAAGAACAGAGAGAGATGCTGACAGTATATACAAAGAAGGCAGTTAAGGCATATTGAACATGCCTGCGAACACAGCTGAACAGAATCTAAATAAAGAGACACAGAAAGCAAAAATGAACATCAGGCACACGAGACAGACTTACAAATACAAACCAGAGCTAAACAGACACGAAGATATAACTAACTGGGGAGACAAAAGGATGAAATACACATGTTTATGGGCACAGGAAAGCATAAACATAAGGCCCCGAATAAAGACACATTAATTTGGTACAGAGATCAGGAAACTCAAGAACCACGAACTAGAAATATAAAAAATGAAAACTCATAGGCACTCAGAAATACTGAAGTCAGGACTAACTAATACAGAACTAGAATCGGAAAATCTCTTAATTCCAAAAGAACGAATCCCAGAGGCAAAACAAAACTCAAAATACTGGATCAGAGATGCATGACCTTGACATGTCAAATGTTTATAGTGAAAAAGTATACCAATAAGTTCATTTTGAAGCAGCATATAAAGTTAGAGCAAGGCCATGTTTGCCACTCTGAGGAGACCAGCTGCTGGACTGGACTTTAGGGAGAGGAATGTTGTCCCATTTTTGTTTGACAGTGTCTGCCTGCTCAGCAGCCCTGAGTTTTCTTTGTCCAATTTTTTTTATTTCATGTTGATTTAATTTACAACATCTGGACTGCAGCAGGCTAGTTCAGAACCAGGGCTTTTCTACTGTGAAGCCATGCTGTTGCAATCGATACAGTATGTGGTTATACATTGTCTTGCTGAAATATGCAACGCCTTCCCTGACATCGTCTGGAGATATGCTGCTCTATTACCCTCCTTTGCCTCAGTCCATTTGATGAAATCTGCCGTCTTCCGTTGCTTTGGACAACAGAACACAGCAGCATTCCTGCATCACGCTCACATGTGGCCTCTTTGCATGATAGAGCTTTAACCTGTATTGGTAGATGGCACAGTGAACTGCACTCATAGAAAGTGATTTCCATGTAAGAAACATTCTTTCAAGTTGAGGAACATTATTCTGAAAGTGTCGCATAATTTCTAAACACTTTATTTTATTTACATTTTACACAGCATTCCTGGCTTTTTTGGAATTGGGGCTTTAAATACAAATATGCTAGTTTTTTAATACTAGGCAGGGTCTCCATAGTGAGTCTACGTATTAACACTGCATGCAAAATAATCCAATGATGCACCTAATCTCGTACAAATCCTAGACCAGTATAGAGGATTGGACCAAGACTCCATGGAAAGAGATCAACGTTGAGCTGATGGACATGGAACTCCGGCGGTTTGCTAAAGTACAGTACAGCACGCTTCTCTGGATAAAGGATGCTTGAACTTTGATTCAGCTTAACTGTTTCATGTTTGAAATGAGTACTTTTTCAATAACTGTGAGTATGTCTGTTGTCTGCTGAAGGAGATGAAAATGCTGGATAAGGAGGTGCGAGTGTGGGATGTTTATATGGGTTTGGAATCAACAGTGAAAAACCTGTTGACCTCTCTGAGAGCTGTCAACGAGCTGCAAAACTCAGCGGTCAGAGAGAGACACTGGCAACAGCTTATGAACACCACTGGGGTAGGAGAATATCTTTGCTGCTGCTACACTGTCTCTCATACCATCTGCTGTGCCATTAAAAAAAAAAAGTTGTTTATTTGTCTGTCTGTCAATGAGATTACCCAAAAGTTACAAGTCCAAACTTTGTTAAACTTGGTGGCGGAGTGGAGTGTAACCGAACAGCCCATTAAATTTTGGTGCTCATACAGATTTTTTTTTTCTTTAAAATTGTTATCACTTTGATCTTGGCAGAGGACTATGCTCCGAGTGCTCTTCTCGTTCAGTAACGTTTCATCAGTTTTACTCATATTATATTAGACTTGCCACTCTGTGGGGGTTAATCCATTCTTTGGCTTTAGTTTCCATGCAGTGTGCTCTCATTGTTCTGCAGACACTTCTCTGGAATTACTGAAACCAGTTATCTGAAATCTGATCCAACCATAGTCTGCTTTTGTTTGTCAAATCTTCAGGTCAGGTTTGTGATGGGCGAGGGCACCACCTTGGGGGACCTGCTGGAATTGCAACTTCATCGTGTGGAGGATGAGGTTAAAAACATAGTAGACAAGGCTGTGAAAGAAATGGCCATTGAGAAGGTAAGACGCCAGACCAACCTATTACTGAGTGATATATCTCGTAATATTTGATTATCAATGGATGGATTATTTAATTGCTCAAGCACTTGCTAGACTTTCATCATATTCTTAGAACAGAAACTCTTGAACTCACAAATAATGATACGCAAATAGGAAATAAGGAGATGTTAACGAACGCTTAACAAAGATTATCCTACAGCAGTTCCTTTTTCTTTCTTTTTTTTCTTTGTCTTTCAATGACAGGCATCTTTGTGAAGTCACTTATATGTCTTTGATTTTTAGGTTTTAGCAGAGATAACCCAGACATGGAGCATTATGTCGCTGTCCTATGAGACTCATGCCAGCACAGGAACCCCTCTGCTCAAAGCAGATGAGAATCTGATAGAGACACTGGAGGACAACCAGGTGTGTCTGTCTACCGCAGAATGTCATATGCCGTTTGCTTTATTCTTTCAAAATGCAATATTAACACCCCAGTGATCCATAATATAGTTTTAGTGTGAACGGCTTGGGTTTTTTTACTGACTCCTCAAAGACTGATTATTCAAATGCATGTGCAGCGGGGAATATAAAAGGTTTTCATGCAATTTCAAGAGCAGCTCATAAGGGCTTCTTTGTACAAATTGCTATTAAAAGTTACTGATTCATTTCTTTTCAGGTGCAGCTGCAGAATATCCTGATGAGTAAGTACATAGAGTATTTCCAGGCAGAAGTAAGTGGATGGCAGAGGAAGCTGATGGTGGCAGACCTTGTCATCTCATCTTGGATGTCTGTCCAGAGGACCTGGGCCCATCTTAACAGCATCTTCACCAACAGCCATGACATCCGCTGCCAGCTGGCCAATGATGCTGAACGCTTTCAGGGAATACACACTGACTTTCAGGTAAATCATACCTCTGCCTGCATATAGTGCCGTGCTTGGCCACATACTTTTTGCATGTGTTTTTGCACTTCTCCCTTTATATAATTTGATTTATTTGTTTGTTTTAATCAGAGTTTGATGACTGAGATGGTCCAGAAGAGTAATGTAGTAGATGTGACCAACAAGCCTGGCTTCCTGGAGAGCCTTGAAACCTTACAGCAGAGGCTGTCTGTGTGCGAGAAGGCCCTTGCTGAATACCTGGAGACCAAGAGACTGACATTTCCCAGATTTTATTTTGTCTCTGCCTCCGATCTACTGGAGATTGTGTCTAAGGGAACACAACCCAGACAGGTGATAGATTACATTTTAATCATGTTTTTGTAAAAAGAATCGATAAAGCGATTGTTGGCACCTTGTGGTTAAAGGTACTTTATATACCAACCATATTTCAATGTTATGGAATAGAAAAAGTGAAAAACACAATAATGAAAGACAAAAGAAATCTTGTTTTCTTTTTGAGTTTTTATCAAGGTCTGTTATCAGGATCTGTTAACGTCATAGCTTTATTAACATTATAGCCTATAAAACCAAACTCTGTGTGTCTTTTGAGTACACATCTATATTTTTCCAGGTGACACGACACTTGCTGAAGCTGTTTGATAATATAGCCGATCTTCGCTTCAAGGACTCAGACCGGGCTGAAGGAGGGGAGGAGGAGGGAGAGGCAGTTGCGATAGGGATGTACAGTCGAGAGGGAGAATATGTTCCGTTCTCTGAGCCCTGCGTCTGTGAAGGACAGGTATTGTGAAAACAAAATGTGGTTTCTGTTTGTGCAGGTACTTCAGCACCGTTACACTCAGCTATGAGCTATGATTTACGGGGCTGTGAAACTTGCTTTTTAAAGAAATGCAATCATAATAACACAATACTCCTATTTCCTATTGATATCACAGATCTTTTGCAGCGATATGCTCGTTGACTGGTTTCTGACTTCTGACTTTTTCTTCTTGTTTTGTAGTAATAAACAGCTCACTGTCTTTTTTATATATATTGCAGTAAAAATAGAAATAAGTGAACAGAGTCATTGTATTATAATTTCCCCAATTTTTAAAAAATATTATATTGCATGCAATTCATTTTAGAGTTTTTTTTTATATTTTTTTTTATTCAGGCAGAGTGTTGGTTAAGTGCCTTAGAAACAACCATGCGCTGTACAGTTCGAAAAGAGATACAGGAAGCTGTAGCTGCTTATGAGGACAAACCCCGAGACCAGTGGCTCTTTGACTATCCAGCACAGGTCTGTTCATGCAAAGTCTGTACATTTACAATTTTAACTTTATAAACATGCAAGCTGTCTGTTGTACACCTCTGTTTCCCGTCCATTAACAGGTGGGGTTGACTGGTAGTCAGGTGTGGTGGGCAACAGATGTGGGCATTGCCTTTGAGAGGGTGGAGGAAGGATTTGAGACATCTCTTAAGGACTACAACAAGAAACAGGTACTTCCATAAAGGAAGATTTTATTAGGCTGATAAGTGAACATAGCGATCATATTTGTCAGCAATGTCTGCTGAATTGTTTCAGATCACACAGCTCAACTCGTTAATCCACATGCTGCTTGGCGATTTAACCCCTGGAGACAGACAGAAAATTATGACTGTCTGCACTATTGATGTCCATGCTCGAGATGTGGTCGCCAATCTTATTACTCAAAAGGTACTGGGACTATTAGATATCATTTCAAATTAGTTTTCACATTAGTTAGCAGACTAAGTAATGCTGTTGTGTGTCTCTAAGGTGACATCAGGACAGGCATTTGCATGGCTGTCCCAGTTACGGCATCGCTGGGATGAAGAAACGAGAAACTGTTTTATTAATATCTGTGATGCTCAGTTCCAGTTTAGCTATGAATACTTGGGGAATACAAACAGACTGGTTATCACTCCACTAACTGACAGGTGTGTCCCCATACATGTTCTCCTGTAAGCCAAACCTGTGCAAACGTATACAGAATGCATACATTAGTAATGATTTGTATTTTAAGTGAGAGGCTTTTAGATATGAGTAACAAGCAAGGCCCCTTTACTGTAACACTTAACATCTTAATGCTACAGTCAAGCTGTGCAGAGAGTGATAGTAGGCACCCATGCAAAATGTAAGTGCAAAGATGGAGATAGTTATTTTAAAGCACAAATATTAAAATCTTGCATATTTGCTCTTTCTATATCATTCACAATATCCACTGTACTCAAATACATTATATTGTTGCTTTAAATCTACATTGCACAACACAACACATTACATGCACAACTTCACTGAATCCAAATGAACTCAGTTATTTTCTTTCTCCTGTGAATTAAATCACAACCGTACCATGACAGGTGTTACATAACCCTGACCCAGTCCCTCCATCTGACTATGAGCGGTGCTCCATCAGGCCCAGCCGGCACTGGTAAAACGGAGACTACTAAGGACCTTGGACGCTCCCTGGGTATCATGGTATATGTGTTCAACTGCTCTGAACAGATGGACTACAAGGTAAGCTGGACTGCACAGGTGTTTCTTCTAGTGCCCGTTTATGTCACATTTGTGTTGTTATTGATTTGATTCCACCATTCAGCCGTAGCATCTCATCCTCCAGTCTATAGGTAACATCTATAAGGGTCTGGCTCAGACAGGAGTATGGGGTTGCTTCGATGAATTCAACAGGATCTCAGTGGACGTTCTGTCTGTGGTAGCTGTGCAAGTCAAGACTATACAGGATGCTGTACGCACCAAAAAACAGAGGTATTATGTGGAAATAATGACATTGTGTGTTGTACCAGCTATACATTTTCTACTAATAAATTCTGTATATTTTCTAAGCATCCATTCAGTAATATGCATTTGTTGCTGTGGACGTAGGTTTCATTTTCTGGGGGAGGAGATTGAGCTGAAGCCAACAGTAGGAATCTTCATCACTTTGAACCCAGGTTATGCTGGAAGAGCAGAGCTCCCAGAGAACCTCAAGGCTCTATTCAGGTCTGATATGAGACCAAGATGAGACTTAAGGGTACAATAAATAAATGTCATATATTATACGATTAATTATTGGTGAATTTTGTAAATGCTCAGGCCCTGTGCGATGGTGATCCCAGATTTTGAACTGATCTGTGAGATCATGTTGGTTGCTGAAGGATTCATAGATGCTCGGCTACTGGCACGCAAATTCATCAGTCTCTACACTCTTTGTAAAGAGCTCCTATCCAAACAAGTGCGTACATACAGCCAATTTGTCAGTAACCTCAACAAAGTCTATTTCTTTAGGGTTTTTTATGATGAGTGGAGGGAAGAAGAGGAATTTAATTTCACTGTCAACGTTCTTATAGGCATCAGAAGTGTGTTCCACCTTTTATTAAAATGCAAAGTAGTGGTAGCGCCATTCATCAGATTCTGGTTTTGTGTTTAAGTGTGAAGATTAATCACCATAACCTATTTATATTCCAGTTCCTCTGTGTGTGATGTAGTGAATATATTAAATTATTTAAAAATTCCTACTATTTCTGCTGTGTGGAGTACTAGCTCTCAGCTTAAACTGGCCGTCCTCCTATTATAACATCCACAAACACTTAAATTGCTTTTTTGTCAGGATCATTATGATTGGGGTTTGCGGGCTATCAAATCAGTGCTGGTTGTGGCCGGATCTCTGAAGAGAGAGGAGCATAGCAGACCTGAAGAACAGGTGTGGATCTCTTTGCGATCACTAATGAGAGCTGCGTGTTGCAACGCTCATGGTTGTAAGAAAGTGCCTCATCAAAACTGTGCGTCCAATATTGTCTCACCAGGTGCTGATGCGGGCTCTTAGAGACTTCAACCTTCCTAAGATCGTGACGAGTGATGTTCCCATCTTCCTTGGGTTGATCAGTGACCTCTTTCCACAGCTGGATGTGCCCAGGAAGAGAGACCCAAAGCTAGAAAATGCTGTTCGCCAGTCGGTCAGTGAGCTGCGTCTGCAGCCTGAGGAAAATTTCATACTTAAGGTTCGTCTGTGTTTTTATTATATACTATAGTTAGTTTTACTTCCTGAATTATTTGACAACACTTTTAGTTACTGGTGCTAACTAAATTGTGGAATAAGAAATGTGGAAAAAAGAAAAACAACCGAGCAACCGTGATGTGGTTTTCTTACCATGCATAGCCTGAGCCGGCAAACAGCAGAGCACAATGAAAGGACCCGTTACCTCGCTGGGAAGCTGGAGGTGTGGAGGCTGCCACCTGCAGCTCTTCATCCCACACTTCACTGTGGCTGCTCCTTGTTCCATTTTTCAATGCAGTATTTTTTTTATTACAGACAGACAGTTCATAAAGTTTCCAATATATAAACACTTATTAGTTGCATGCTATTTTGTTCATTCAATTAGCGATTTAATAGAAAAAAATCTTTAAAATCTATGAGACTGCCATTTAAATCTTAACTCAGAGCCCATCTGTTCAAATCTGCATATTCACTGTGAACCCACTGTTTGGTAATTTTATCCTGTGCCTTTGTTTTATTGTTCTTCATTTTGTCATTGTTCTATTATGTGTTTTATCCTATTGTAAAGTCTCCTCGGGTGTTTTGAAAGGCGCTATTTTTCAGAAATCCCACCGTTGATGTGATTCCGTGTTTGCAGGTGACCCAGCTGGAGGAGCTGCTGGCTGTTAGACATTCTGTATTTGTAGTTGGTGGACCGGGTACTGGAAAAAGTCAGGTTAACTTAATTAATGTACATTTTTAAAATAGACACTGTTCACTGTTTATTTTTTTAACGGTATCTGTGTGAGCCAACTTCTTATACCCAAAATATCCCCAGAGATATCGACTAAACCCACTTATATGAATTATCTTGTTTACTTATCAGATCTTAAAGACCCTTCATAGGACTTACGCAAACATGAAGATGAAGCCCTTATGGAACGATATTAACCCTAAAGCTGTCACCACAGATGAGTTGTTTGGATACCTGCACCCTGCTACCAGAGAGTGGAAGGATGGTGAGAAGCTGGAGGATTATACAAAGGATTTAATGTGCAATAAATGATGATCAAGAGACCAGTTTTCCTCCAGAATTTGGGTCGCTGTCAAGTCTGATTTATTTTGGTGCCAAGACCATAATTTATTCCAAAGCCTCCTCTCAGAAATAATTAGAAAGTTAATGCAGTTTTTTTTCTATTTCACAGCCCACTCCTGTTTAAATAGCTTTCATGTGCAATAATTTCACTACCAGTTCATTTCACAATTTAGCATTCAATACCTTTTTTGCCAGAGGGATGGTTTAGTATGTAAAAATGGATTTGCCATTGTATGTGTCACTGTTTCCTTTTATAGGTCTGTTCTCCTCTACCATGAGAGAGTTGACCTCAGTGGGCCATGATGGACCCAAATGGATTGTTCTGGATGGGGATATTGACCCTATGTGGATCGAGTCACTCAACACAGTTATGGATGACAATAAGGTAACAGATCGTCTCTATGTTTGCATTCTGCTAATGTTACATTTTTATTTCATCAAGGAGATTTTACTTAACCAAATTCCAAATAAGTAATTAATACATGTATACCAATTATGCCAATGACATTCGACGGTTAGTGCATACTTTATATTTGACCAGTGCTTGAGCTCCACTGCTTCTGCTTTTCCCTCCACATCCAGGTTCTGACACTTGCCAGTAACGAGAGGATCGGCTTGTCCTCGTCCATGCGTCTTCTCTTTGAGATCTCTCATCTGAAGGCTGCTACTCCAGCTACAGTATCAAGGGCAGGAATACTCTATGTCAACCCACAGGACCTGGGTTGGAGCTCGTAAGACACACACAATGCTTAAATGCATGCATAAAATCGCGGTCTTCTGTTTCTTTGATTTTCTTAAGGTAATCCTGGTTAGCAGAGCTGCCTTTACTGTGTTTTCAGTTACGTGACAAGTTGGATCGAGACACGGCAAGCCCAGTCAGAGCGAGCCAACCTCACTATTTTGTTTGATAAATACGTGCCATACTGTCTGGAACAAGTTCGCTGCAACCTGAAAACCATCACACCCATTCCAGAAAACACCATGGTGCAGGTACATGTATGGATTTATGGATATCACCATAAAGCCTACAGAGCCATAATATTATATTCTTCTGTTGTTAGACATGATACTAGTTGTTGTTCTGTCACATGTAGCATTTCTGTGTTTTGCTCAATCAGACATTGTGCTCGTTGTTGGACTGCTTGCTGATTGAGGACAACACTCCAGCCGATTCTCCCAGAGAACTCTATGAGATCTACTTTGTCTTTGCCTGCGTCTGGGCTTTTGGAGGGGCTCTCTTTCAGGATCATGTGTGCAGTGACTAACTGTTTTCTACTAATCGTATCAGATAATTCACATTCTTATACCATATAATGACATCTTTTTTACCTTTATAGCTTAATGACTACCGTGCTGAATTTAGCCGCTGGTGGTCCAAAGAGATGAGAGCCGTAAAGTTTCCTTCACAAGGGACCGTCTTTGACTATTACGTTGACCCTGAGACTAAAAAGTTTACTCCCTGGAGTGAGAAGATGGTGCCATTTGAGCTGGAACCTGATATTCCTTTACAGGTATGTTATTAGACTAATGAATGTGTGTGGTTGTCTACAGCAGGCCAGAGTTTCCTGTACAATTATAACATGTTGATTTAGATCTCTCAGTGCACTCATCCACTGCCTGTTTTAGACGGTGCTTGTCCACACTCCAGAAACCATCTGTCTCACCTACTTCATGGACCTTCTGCTTCAGAGAGGCAAACCTATCATGTTAGTGGGCAGTGCAGGAGTGGGAAAGACCATTTTGGTGTCTGACAAAGTCGCTAAGCTGAAGGAGGATTACATAGTAGCAAAAGTTCCCTTCAACTACTACACCACATCTGCCATGCTGCAGCGTAAGAATCTCTGAAATGAGCATACACAAACACATGGGCATTTTTTATTAATATAGCTAATTATATAATACACATAATAATGTAACAGTAGGGCAAATATATTACTCTGAAAAAAGGCTTTTAATGCTATATATGTTTGCTTCCTGTCTATACATTATGTTACTGTGGTAGCATCTAGTTGCATTTGCCTATTCATACTGGTTGAATGACACAGGCTTCATCTAAGCATCAAATTTTTTCTGAATTTGATGAATTCAGTTTCCCTTTATCTTCAATTATTTTTTCTTCAAAATGCAATTCAGATTTTCAGTCAGTGAGTTTCTGTGAAGACTGTCACCTTTTTCCTAAACTGTCTTGTGTATTAAATGTGCTCCAGGCATCTTGGAGAAACCTCTAGAGAAGAAAGCTGGTCGTAAATTTGGCCCTCCCACCGCCAAGAGACTTATCTACTTCATAGATGACCTCAACATGCCTGAGGTGGATGTTTATGGGACCGTCCAGCCACACACACTCATCCGCCAGCACCTTGATTACAGTCACTGGTAAGATAAGACGCAAATGTTATTCATTCTGCCAAAGTGTACAACTGTGCATCTATACTCTGTACACAACTGTTAAACAGAGTTTAGTGCTTAGTGTGGATTTTAACAAACAGATCTTTGTACTGTAGGTATGACAGACAGCGGCTGGTTTTGAAAGAAATCCATAACTGCCAGTATATCACCTGTATGAACCCAACAGCTGGAAGCTTCTCTATCAACCCCAGACTGCAGGTACTGTCACACATTTGCAAGTTCTTTATGTGTAAATTGTATTTGTTCATAAATATTATTATCAACATTCTTCTGAAACTATACTCGATCACTATGGATTTTTACAGATGATTTTTTACAGATGATTCGATACCTGTTTAGAAAAATTCATTTCAAAGGGAACCATGTTTGTTTTCCCTTTGAAACACAAAAGATAAACAGTCAAAGACATGCAGGAACCATTTTTTGCTCATAAGAAGTTTGATTCAGTCCAGTCACAGATTCCTGTTGGTAAAATCTTTTTCTGTCTCCATTTCAGAGGCATTTCTCAGTGTTTGCAGTGCATTTCCCCAGTGCTGATGCATTAGCTACCATTTTCTCCAGCATCTTGTCAGCTCACTTCCTTCAGGGAGGATTTAGCTACGGGGTCTCTCGCTCAGTTGGAACTCTCATTCAGGTACTGCACACTTACGGTGTATTAAAACCTGACTTTTTTTCTTTTGCTTCCATATTCATAAAACATTTATCTGTTTCTGTGTCACTGTGTCTTTTAATTATCCTCAAACAGGCAGCTATCTGCCTGCACCAGAAAATTAGCCAGAACTTCCTTCCTACAGCCATACGCTTCCACTATATCTTCAATCTGCGAGACCTTTCCAACATATTTCAGGTAACACACTAAAATAAATAATACTTACTTCTGTTAAAGATCATTTCCTTGAACTGGTTAAAAGCATGCTGTTGACTTCTTTTTTCACTCCTGTGAGCAAATACGAAAACATCATAGGAATGCATTTGCGAAACTGTTATTGGCGGCTTGCTAATAACTCAGCCGTTATATTCTACTTTTGTAGGAGTGTTAATCCTGAAAAACTGAAAAATCTGGTGTCAGAAGTTCTCTCGTGGCATAGTAATGTCTTTATTAATTCGATTTCTGTACAGGGCATCCTGTTTGCCTTGCCAGAAAGCATCCGTTACCCCATGGACCTGGTCCACCTGTGGCTTCATGAGAGCTCCAGGGTCTACTCAGACAAACTGATGGAAGAAAAAGACGTAGAGCTCTTTAATAAAATCCTGTTGGACACTGGCAAGAGATATTTCGAAGTAGGATACGAGCAGTTTAAAATACAAGCTTACTCTTAAAAATGTTTAAAAATGCAAGAAATATCAGAGAAGTTATGCTTTTTACATTTAGTATTAAAGTCAACTATGGCATGTTTAGTATTTTCTCGTTTGTTTGTCCTGCCAACCGCTCCAGGGAATAGATGAGTCCATCTTTATCCACCAGCCTTTGGTGTACTGCCACTTTGCCCAGGGAGTGGGAGAGCCTCGCTATCACCAGGTTTGAAACATTCATACACACACAAGCTAGTCTGCACTCCAAGTTTTTTATGGAGCTTTAAATAGGAATTAAGAGTGTAGTCAAATACTTTATGTTGGTTTAATTGGTTATCACTTAAATCAGTGCAGCAGCATGCTTTTTTAGTGGCCTCCCTGCACAAATCTGGCAGAGGTGTCGTATCTGCTCTGACAGAAAGCAGAAATGAGGATGACTGTATTGTCGTTAGCAAAAAGATTGCCTGTCTTTGATATGTGTGTGGCATCTTAGTTTTATTGTATATGGAATTTACCACGTAGACACAGGGCAGTGCTGGCTTTCCTCAAGAGAGACAAGTTTATTTGTTTTATTTTTCCTTTCTTGTCAGGCTTCAGACTGGGAGAAGCTCCAGAAGACACTGGCTGATGCTCTAGAGCACTATAATGAGTTGCACGCTGTCATGGACTTGGTACTGTTTGAAGAAGCGATCCAGCATGTGTAAGAGACACACGCACAGACACAGAGTAACATGCACAAGAAAGAATTTACAAAGCAAAAGTAAACCACAGGCAAGAAACACACTATCATTTCTGTGTTTGCGCCCAGGTGTCGCATCAGTCGTATACTGGAGGCCCCCTATGGTAATGCCCTGCTGGTTGGGGTTGGTGGAAGTGGGAAGCAGAGCTTGTGTCGACTGGCTGCTTTCCTCAGCCTGCTGGAAGTGTTCCAGATCACGCTGCGGAAAGGTTATGGAATCAATGACCTCAAAGTAAATATGCACTTGCACATGCAAAACACGGTTGTATATCATAACACAAAGTTATGAATAATTTGGGATGTTTTTTTCCCTGCTTTCTGTTTGCTGCAATCCTTGTCTGCAGAGTGATATAGCTGCATTGTATATAAAAGTGGGGGTGAAGAACATCGGGACAGTGTTTCTTCACACAGATGCCCAGATTCCAGATGAGCGCTTCCTGGTGCTGATCAACGACATGCTGGCCTCAGGTTTGGCTGCACAGACCTGAACTGAGATAACTGAGATTTCTGCTTTAATAGATGTCTATTGCTGTCAAATCCAAGGAATGAATGTCATTTCTGCAAAAAGTATTTTAGGATGGCTTTGAGAGCACAGAGTTATGTATTCTAACAGATGGCACAGAAAGCTAATTTGGTCAAATAGATCTGCTCCAAGTAAGAGTGACTACATAAGGAGGAACAAATACACAATGGGTTTGCATTTTTTGCATTTTTAGGGGATATTCCTGACCTTTTTAGTGACGAAGAAGCGGATATGATTGTCACATCAATCCGTATGGAGCTGAGGGGATTAGGACTCATAGATACCAGAGACAACTGCTGGAGCTTTTTCATCGAAAGGATTCGAAGACAGCTCAAGGTCTATAATGTAAATGATGTAACGATACTATAAAAATGGGTGTTGTAGTCTTGACTCACCAAATCCTTCCCTCCAGGTCGTCTTATGTTTCTCTCCAGTTGGATTCACGTTGAGGACACGTGCACGGAAGTTTCCAGCACTAGTAAACTGCACAGCCATAGACTGGTTCCACTCTTGGCCTCAGCTTGCTCTGCAGTCCGTCAGCTCTACTTTCATAGAGAAAGTACCTGGACTGGAGGTGCTTGTCGTTTAAATAATTAAAAGGTTTATGTGCAAGTCTGTGATACAATCTAAAGCTGCTTTTATCCTACAAACTGCTGATAATGCAAATGTTTAACATAATAGAAACCGAATAACCATAAATAGGAACTAAACTAACTATTAACTTAAAAGTAGCTATAGACATGTATAAATAAATCAAATAAGGAAGTTCTTCTTACTCTCTCAGTAAAGTGAATAAATGTGTGTTCATGCTGTGCAGCCAAATGTGAGGGCATCTATCAGTGAGTTCATCTCCTACGCTCACACCAGTGTCAATGAGGTAAGAGCTGCTGCACGGCACTGATCTGACGACCCCTCTCGATGTCTTCTCTTTGATAAGATTTCTTGCGTTTCTTGTTGTGAATTCACCGTACAGGTGAGTGTCAAATACCAGCAGAATGAGAAGCACTTCAACTATACCACACCAAAGAGTTTCCTTGAGTTCATGAAGCTGTATGACAACCTGTTGAGAAAGAAACGCACAGAGCTGACTCAGAAGATGGAAAGATTAGAGAATGGACTTCAAAAACTGCAGAGTACTGCGTCACAGGTAAGGGGGGAAAAAGCACCACATTGCACAAGTGTAGATAAAAGTTTATTTTTCTTGTTCTTACTTTTTTTTCTTTAGGTGGAGGACCTCAAAGCCAAGTTAGCAGTGCAGGAGGTAGAGCTGTGGCAGAGAAACACAGATATCGAAGCCCTCATTGCTAAAATAGGACAACAGACAGACAAGCTCAACCAAGAGAGAGCTGTAGCTGATGCTGAGGAGCAGAGGGTAAGAGTGTGATTCTAGGGCCTCTCGAGCAGCAAAATGACAGACTTAAAGACTTGTGTTTTCAGAATTACAGCAAATTTTGAGGTTCATTTTAAACCACATTGTCAATGAGAGGGTCATTAGAAAGGAGAGGGCAGAGAACTAATAACATAGGTCATATACACACATGTGTTGTATTTTTGTGATTCAGGTGGCAGCAATCCAAGCTAAAGTGACCAAACAGCAACAGGAGACTGAAGAGGACTTGGCGAAGGCTGAACCTGCCCTACAGGCGGCCAACACAGCTCTCAATACACTCAACAGAGTAAAACACTTGCACACACATAAATGCTTTAAGAGCATTTACTAAAGTTTTACTTCATTTCATTCAATTTATTTTATGAGTCCATTGCAAGTGTAAAAGAAATCTAATAAAGTCCTGAGCTAAGAAATATAAATGTGGGTGTTTGTGCATTCGTGTGCATCTGTTTGACGTAGTTAAACCTGACAGAGCTGAGGACGTTTCCCAACCCTCCAGCCATCGTCACCAACGTCTCAGCAGCTGTTCTAGTGCTACTGGCTCCTCAAGGCCGAATCCCCAAAGATCGAAGCTGGAAAGCTTCCAAGGTGGTCATGAGCAAGGTGATATGAGTTTTTGGTTTTAGTGTTTTCATTTAATGGCTTCCAAATAAAGCCGTTTTAGGTTAACGTTATGGTAGCCCTGGCGACCTGTCCGTGCACCCACCTTTCATATGAAAGCTAGGATAGGCTCCAGTCTCCCTGCAAACCTCAACTGGATACACTGTTAGAAAATTAAATGGATGAATGAAAACAAAACCAAAAATGATCTCTGTAATCATCTGAGATAAAAATATTTAACATTTAAAACACGACTTTCTCTTTTATTCTTCATCCTTGCACAACTCCAATTTAATATTTATTGTGACTGCAGTCTTTTTGATTTGTGACTTCTGGCACTTTTCACTCTGATATGCTGACCTTTGATGAACCCATTCATATTTAATTTTTGTAAAATGTGGTTCTTTCATATTTTTAATAACTCCTGTATCCTGTGTTATTGGGACCACCTTGGCTCAAAAAAAGAAATAAAACAACATTCACAGTCTGTAAACATGATTTTTTTTTTTTTTAGCTAATTCTACGTTTCGACGACTGTTTAGGACTTAGAATTCAAAAAATGTTGAAAAATATTCTGTTAATTTGACACCATTTGATTTAAAACCCACCCATTTGCACACACTTGCATATGCAGGTAGATGACTTCCTGCAGGCTCTGGTAAACTTTGACAAAGAGCACATCCCCGAGGCCACGGTGAGGTGTGTGAGAGATGAGTACCTCAGTGACCCGGAGTTCAACCCGGACTTTGTAAAACACAAGTCCTCTGCTGCTGCGGGCCTTTGTGCATGGGTGATCAACATCATCCACTTCCACGAAGTAAACATTCAAACTGTCTGCCACATATATTTAGTGTCATCCAAGCTTATCCATTTGGTATATTTTTTTTCTGAGTTTGTTGTTTGTTTGCTTTTTGTTTTGTTTTTGCCCTTTCCCCCAAAACTCCTGCTGTCTTGGGAAGATTTTTGTAAGTACATCTCTTCTCTTATTTCTTTATTGTATGAAGAATATTTGATGAATATGTTAATTTAGATAAGCCGTTTGTTATTTTGGATGATGTTCCTTAGGTTATACAGCATTTCAGTTTCAGCTGTAAGCATGTGCTTGCTTCCAGGTCCTCTGCGAGGTAGAGACGAAGAGGATGTGCCTGACTCAGGCTAACGCTGATTTGGCCGAGGCTGCTGAGAAACTAGAGGCCCTGCGGAAAAAACTAGCTGTACGTCTGTTTAAATTGGACAGATTGGATTATTTGGTGTTTAGAAACAGAATTAATTAGTTATTTGCAAATGCCAACATTCATAATATTTTCATCTGTTCCCTTTTCTCTTTTCTCAGGAGCTGGATAGTAGTCTTGAAACTTTGAAAATAGCTTTTGAGAAGGCAACATCAGAGAAACTTCGCTTTCAGGAAGAGGTCAACCGCACAAACAAGACAATAGAGCTAGCTAATCGAATGGTCAAAGGACTAGAGGTAAGTATCCAGTGCTGTGCAAAAGTCTTAAGCCACCCCTCATTTCTTCATATTCTGCTGGGAAAAAGTTAAATAGCTTGCATGGAAATACAGTAAAGGCAAAAACAGGCTTTGTACACTGTATTATCTGCAACACAGCCTTAACTCCTGTAGGAAATCTCTCAAGAAACTCCAGTAGTCTTCAGGAGTAGTTCTCCAAGCATCTTGAAGGACATTGAAGGCTTTCCTTTGAATGTTGGCTCTGTCCAGATGATCCCACAGTGCTTCAGTAATGTTGAGGTCTGGGCTCTCATAGTGTCCCATTGTGTGTTTTTCTATCCATTTATGCTTTACTATATCCATCCATTCGCTTACGCTTATCAGGGTCACGGGGGGTGCTGGAGCCTATCCCAGCTGTCATAAGGCAATAGGCGTGGCCAGACAGGACAGGTCGCCAGTCTGTTGCAGGGCTAACACATAGAGACACAAACCATTCGCTCTCACATTCACACCTTATGGGCAATTTGGAATGATCAATTAACCTATCCCCACAAACTGCATGTCTTTGGACTGTGGGAAGTACCCGGAGAGAACCCACACAAACACGAGGAGAACATGCAAACTCCACACAGAAAGACCCCGGCCTAATGGTGGAATTGAACTCAGGACCTTCTTGCTGTGCGGCAGCAGTCCTAACCACCGTGCTCCCGCTTTTACTATATATGGAATGCATTTAGGATAATTGTCAGACTGAACAATTAAGTAATGTAATGTGACATTTGTAATCATCACTCTATCAGACCTGTTGCCACTGATTTTCAGTCCTGTTCTTGTGTAATTTGGAATACCTTTTCTCCCAGTTTCCCCTCTTTAAGAAGGGAAACCTCTTAGTCTCAGCGACCCGTCCACTGAGACTATTTCTGATTACTCTTCAAGGAGCAGTACATTTAAGGGCCGGATGCATCTCTTGGATCCCGTGTCACTGACTTTGTGTCTTTGTCAAATTTTTTCATATTTCTTGAGGACATAACTTTTAGATAATTTTCATCTACTGTAGATCATTTTTAATACCTGCCACTTCTTT
The DNA here is from genome assembly GCA_015108515.1 of Hemichromis elongatus. Taxonomy (NCBI): domain Eukaryota; kingdom Metazoa; phylum Chordata; class Actinopteri; order Cichliformes; family Cichlidae; genus Hemichromis; species Hemichromis elongatus. The sequence goes on from VUQR01005897.1 coordinate 35,605, forward strand.
TGTGTTCCACTTGCCTGGTTTCCTCAATTTTTTTAGGGACACACTGCACATCATGGTGCTGCTAGTTTTTTGGGCTAATAGCTCTAATACTATTTTATTCCTGTCAAACTGTGTAATCTTTGCATTTTTGGTCTCAACTAAAGACATAAAAATAAATTATGTGTTTTTGCAGGCTGCTAGTAGCAACAAGCCTAAAGATTCAAAAGCAGCCAATGTCCTGAGAAAAAATTTGAAAGACCTTCAGAAATCCTGAGGAACTATTGCTCAAGACTGTTTTAAAAAGCTGTTCTCTAAGTGTTACCCAGAGCATCTGTGTGTGCGTTTCAGAGTGAGAACGTGCGCTGGGCTCACTCAGTGGCTCAGTACCATGAGCAGGAGGAAACGCTCTGTGGGGACGTCCTTCTAACCGCAGCCTTCATCTCTTATGCCGGATCCTTCTCAAAGAAGTACAGGAAAGAGCTGCTGGACAACCTCTGGATGCCGTTCCTTCACAGCCAGAAGGTTAAAATCTTAAAACACTAAGATGTTTCCTATAGTTTTCTACTGCAAATGCAGTTATTCCCTCTGGTATCACTACTGTTTCACAACAGCTTGTGTCTTATTTCTCTATGAACACACACCACTTTTTCTATCAGATCCCCATTCCCATGTCAGAGGGCTTAGATCCAGTGTCGATGTTGACCGATGATGCAATGGTTGCCCAGTGGAACAACGAAGGCTTACCAGGAGACAGAATGTCTACCCAGAATGGCACCATACTTACTAACTGTGAGTGGATTTTTTTTACTTAGTGTAACTGGCTGTTTATAACACACATTAAAAATACTACAGTACTAGGTTTTCTTCTTAGCACATCTCTGTGTATAAATAAGGAATTTATTGTTGCAGGTGAGCGCTGGCCTCTCCTTATTGACCCTCAGCTGCAGGGCATCAAATGGATTAAGAGTCGTTATGGTAACAGCCTCAAGGTTGTCAGTCTGGGGCAGAGAGGGTGAGTGTTTCCCTTGTTGATGCTTGCTTGAGACCTCCACAGCTTCAGGAAGTGTAAATTTGTTTAGTAGCAATTCAGTTAACACAATAACTGCAATTGTGCTGCAATTTTTAACAATTAAGCTTAAATGTTTTTCCAGATATGTAGATGTTATTGAGCAGGCTGTAGTGGCAGGGGACACTGTCCTCATCGAGAACCTCGAGGAGACGATTGACCCCGTTATTGACCCCCTCCTGGGTCGACACACAATCAAGAAGGGCAGGTAACAAACAGAAATGCTGTCATTATGTTTTTCTCCTTTCTGCAGATGTTTTAAGAACTCAACTAAATCTGAATATGCAGTTGTTTTGGTTCAGGGTAACAACATTTCCACACATATTTGTGAACGAGGCCCAATTTGAGGGAAAGCTTTGTCCTTGAAGAATTACTGCACTACTTGGTTACTCACCTTGCCATCAGGGCAGATAATAGCAGATAAGGATACTGAAAAATAAAAGCCCTGCAATAATAAAATCTGCCAGCAAAGTACAAAAAAAGATGTTTTTATAGATTAAACGTGACCTAGAAAAAAAACTGTAAGACTGCAGGAGAATTCAATCAATTTTCACATATTTATTTAAAAATGAACACATAAACAGATCTGATCTGATTTGTTTCATCAGAAACTCTTATTTGTATGGGGTTTTTTTTACTTTTCAACATATGTTTATGCTTTGAAAACAGAGGAGGTGGGATAAGGGTTACGGATCGCAGGTAAGGAGCAGAAGGAAGGAGAAGGGGGGAAATTCAGAAGGATAAAATGGTTAGGAGGTTGGTGGAGGTTGGATATTAGAGAGTGGGTAAAGTAAGAGGATAATGGGGATGGGGCGGTCTAAGGAGGTATGGGGAGAATGTAGATTGGAGAGAGAGTGGGCGTGGGTAAGGAGGAAAAGAGGAAAGGGGGTAGGGGTGAGGTGTAAGGAATAAGGATCTCATCACTTATACACAACTTGTTCGACAATGCCACTTTTCCATGTATAGGAGATCGAGCACATGACACTGGATTCATTCGTTTTACCTTGCTCCACTCTCTTCTTCTTCCTTGTCCCGCTGCTACAGTTGCATAAAGGTTGGAGACAAGGAGTGTTTCTTCCACCCAGCCTTCAGACTGATTCTCCACACTAAGCTGGCTAGTCCTCACTATAAGCCTGAGATTCAAGCCCAGACCACCCTCATTAATTTCACAGTGACCAGAGATGGATTGGAGGACCAGCTCCTGGCCCAGGTGGTGAATCAAGAGAGACCAGACCTTGAGCAGCTTAAGGTAGAGTGGAACAGCTGATGGATTTCTCTGTTGATGCATCTGTCCATTTTGTACCACCTGTTTGGGTTCGAGACCAGCAGTCTAATAGTCTAAAACAAGTTAAGGCCTCTCTCTCCTCGGCCACTGCCTTTTGCTTCTCAAGGGGGCAACATACAGTCTCCCACCTAATTCTTCCCTCCCTACAAAAACCCAAGTTACCTGAACTCCTCCACTTTAGTCAGCAACTCATTCCATACCTGGAGAGCACAATCTACCTTTTCTGACTGAAAACAATGTGCTCTGTCTTGATTTGCTGTTTGGTATTTAGCTGTCCCAGTGCATATTGGAGGTCATTGTTTAATGAGGCCAACTGGCATAACTTCTCCTGCGTTCCACCTTTCAGTCTTCTTGGTAAAGTCTAGTATTAAATTCATAATTTTGGTTCCATTTATGCTTCTTTTTATATATTTCCATCGTCTTCCTACAGAGCGAACTGACAAAGCAGCAGAACATGTTTAAGATTGAGCTGAAGCTTCTGGAGGACGAGCTGCTAACCCGGCTGTCTGCTGCAGAGAGTAACTTCCTTGGTGACAACGTGCTGGTGGAGAAGCTTGAGACCACAAAGCACACTGCTGCTGAGATTGAGATGAAGGTAACGGGTTACGGTAACATAAATGCAATATTAGAGTAAGTTACTTTTTACTCCCTTTTATATTTTCTCTTTTCTGTCCTTATCATCTCTCGTTTGCAGGTTCTGGAAGCAAAAGTTAATGAAGTAAAGATAAACGAAGCCAGAGAACACTATCGCCCTGTTGCTGTCAGAGCTTCTCTGCTCTACTTTATCATGAATGATCTTAACAAGATCAACCCCATGTACCATTTCAGCCTCAAGGTAACCAGAAGGGAACACAGGGCCTGACCACAACCTGGGAACTAACAGCTGCATTTTACATAAGATGTAAAATATCAACATTTATTTGAAATTATGCAGCAAACAAATACATCCTACAATGCGATTTGTCCTTTTGTCCTCAGGCCTTTAATGTTGTTTTCCACAAAGCAGTGGAGCTGGCGGAGGCCTGTGACGACGTAAAGAGCAGAGTAAACATGCTCATAGACTGTGTTACATACTCCACCTTCAACTACATCAGCAGGGGACTATTTGAGAGAGACAAGCTCACCTTTACAGCACAGCTGGCCTTCCAGGTGTGTGTGTGTGTGTGTTTGTGGAAGGGTTAGAGAAAGACTGTGTCCCTGACTGTGTTCTCCCTTTTTCAGTTGCTCCTGATGAGTAAAGCGATAGATGTGAGAGAGCTAGACTTCCTGCTGCGTTTTAACATTGACCACAACTATATCAGCCCCCTTGACTTTCTTTCCAACTCGGCATGGAGCGCCATCAAGGTTCACACGCACGTACACGGAGCATTTTTTTTTGCTAGCATTTGAATTGCACTGCAAATCAAAAGCCGCCTTCTCTCTTGCATGGGTCCAGGTAATGAGTTTCACTGATGAGTTTCGTGGTCTGGATCGGGATATAGAAGGCTCACCCAAGCGCTGGAAGAAGCTGGTGGAGTCAGAGTGTCCCGAGAAGGAGAAGTTTCCTCAGGAGTGGAAGGGAAAAAGTTCGCTGCAGAAACTGATCATGATGAGAGCCCTGAGGCCTGACCGCATGACCTATGCACTAAGGTGATGAGGATTATTTTTTTCCTGCTTGTCTAACTGTGTTTTTGTCTTTTCTATTTTTTAAGTGCATTTTCCATATAAGGACTAAAAGGATTAAAAGCTGTGTTTGTTCATTTGTTTTTGTCAATATAAACTCTAGGAACTTTGTTGATGAGAAGCTCGGTGTGAAGTATACAGAGGGCCGAAAGACTGAATTTGCAAAGTCTTTTAGAGAAAGTGGTCCTTCCTCCCCTATTTTCTTCATCCTCTCCCCAGGAGTGGACCCACTTAAAGATGTCGAATCACTGGGTACTGTTTAGAAAGCTGCATGCTTCCAAACACAATTGCCTGATCGTATACTGTATACTGTTTCCAGCCTTTACAATTCAGTGACAGTTATACAAAAGTGTTTTTATGTTAACACGTAGAAATTCAGTCCTTTGTTTTCCCAGGAAGGAAGCTGGGTTTCACTATTGACCTTGGGAAGCTTCACAATGTCTCCCTGGGTCAAGGACAGGAGACTGTGGCTGAAATCGCCATGGAAAAGGCGGCTAAGGAGGGTCACTGGGTTATATTGCAGGTCCAGTTAAAAGAAAGATGCTCTTATTTAAAATACTTTATTGGTAAAACACATTTTCTTTTGTTCGAATGGGGAGAATCTGAAAAAGAAATCAGCGTGACTGTGCCTGTGGAGTACGCTACAGTATATTGAGCTTTGATTATGTTTCCATTTCCCTGCAGAACATCCATCTGGTTGGTCGCTGGCTGGGTGCGCTTGAGAAGCTCCTGGAGCGCTGCTGTGAAGACAGCCATCCAGACTACAGAGTGTTTATGAGCGCCGAGCCGGCATCTACATCCCAAGAACACATTATCCCACAGGTAAAGATTCAGCGAAATCATGCAAAAGAAAGTCACACTTGTCTCACTTTAACACTTTAATATAACATCGACATAATCAATTTATTCCCCCAGATGTATTAACCTATACCAACATTGCATTCATTGAATTACAGTTGCACACTTTAATAGTGACATGAAAATTAGATTTTTTTTTTAATTATTATTATTATTATTATTATTATTCAGGGAATTCTGGAAAATGCTATAAAGATCACCAATGAACCTCCTACAGGCATGCATGCCAATCTTCATGCTGCTCTGGATAACTTTGACCAGGTGTTTTGTTTTTTTTTTCCTTCATTGTGTTCTTTGTGCATTTGTTTTGATTTATTTATTAATTTTCTTATTGTTTTGACCTCTCTCCAGGATATCCTGGATCAGTGCAGCCGTGAGCAGGAGTTTAAGACCATCCTGTTCTCTCTCTGTTACTTTCATGCCTGTGTGGCGGAGAGGAGGAAGTTTGGGCCTCAGGGCTGGAACAGAAAGTATCCATTCAGCACCGGAGATCTGACTATATCGGTTAATGTCCTTTACAATTACCTGGAGGCTAATGCACAGGTGGGTTTTGTTGTTGTTGTGGGTGGGAAGCATGGTGTATAACTGGATGACCGAAACACTGACGTATGAGGTTGTTAGTGGTGCTGCGAGTGACGGAGCCACGGGACAATTAAGGTTGTGATTGCTTTGGCAGTGATTTTTTATAATTATGATGACACAGGTGCCTTGGGAGGACCTGAGGTATTTGTTTGGGGAAATCATGTATGGAGGACACATCACTGATGACTGGGACAGGCGCCTCTGCAGAACTTATCTGGAAGAATACATGCAGCCCAACCAGGTTTGTGTGTGTGTGACAGTAAAAGAAAACACAGACGTACTGTGCCAGCAAACCCGGCTGCGTACTGCAGAAAAAGAACAGGCTCCTCCGCAGGCATCGTATGGTAGCCAAATTTAACTGCTCGTCTTGCGCAGACTTGGGCCATTTTGGGATGAAAATAAGCTCCAGTTAGAGCAGATTGACTACTTTTTTTTTTTTACTATAGACTGTCCAAAAAGCTAAAAAATACTGGCATCAGTTCCTGGCACCCAGTTGCACCAGTCCAAGGGAATTTTGCCATCTGGGTTTGGAATAATTTTATGTTTTGTACAGTATGTGAGTCCTACAGCTAACAATACTTCTCTCTGTTTTGTGTCTCCTAGTTTGACCGGAAGCTTGCATTGGCACCGGGGTTTGTCATTCCCTCCAACCTGGATTATCAGGTAAGTTAAATCCAGTAGTTTTTTATTAAAGTTAACTTTCCACTATTGTACCCCAGGAAAAAATATTGCGATGTAAATGAATACTAACGGCCAGTTTGTGTACTAAATAATTCTGACTGTACAGCTCATTAAAATGAATGTGTTACTCTGTCCCTACAGGGCTACCATGATTTCATAGATGAGATGCTGCCCCATGAGAGCCCGGTGCACTATGGGTTGCATCCCAATGCAGAAATTGAGTTCCTGACAGTGACATCAGATAACCTTTTTCACACTCTGCTGGAGCTACAGTCCCCTGATGTTGTGATTGGAGAGGGAGCCTCACAAACACTCGAAGAGAAGGTAGATGGACAGTTTTTTTCCCCCTTGGAGGGTATGAAAAGACAATTATAGATCAAAACCAGTGACCAGTGAAGTCATAAAATACCTAAACAGTACAGAAACAGATACATTCGCTCATCTAATGTTTTAATTATTTACAGTAGGAACACAGTTAGCCCGCTTCTCTAATTCTAGGAGAACCGAGATAGAAATGAGGGAATCAGTAAATCCAACATCTTGGTCTGACTGTGTACTTGCTCCACACACGTCCAGGTGAAATCAATTTTAGATGAAGTTATGGAAAAGCTGCCAGAGGAGTACAACATGTCCGACATCACTTCCAAGACAACTGACCGATCGCCATACATCCTGGTGTGCTTCCAAGAATGTGAGCGCATGAACACACTCATTAACGAGATACGTCGCTCGCTGAAGGAGCTTGACCTTGGACTCAAGGTATGCGTGATACCTTTGTGTGTTTGAATGGGTATTTACAGTAGAAGAAAACTAGTCTGGATAATATATAAACACAGAAGCCATCAGAGCACAGACTGTCATCACAGCAGAGTGCGTGTCAAACAAATGATGTAAGGATGAAAAGAAGCCTGCATCGGGAGAAATCAAAGAAGCTTTTACTCTCTATGCAAAAATGTGTTTAGCTGAGTTTCTGACAGTATTTACGCTGCTGCCTCAGAGGTCACGTGTTAATGTCTTACTCATGTTAAATTATTACATGCATAGATTCTGATCTGTGCAGTTATAGCGTTGTAACATTTGCTTTTGTGCTCTCACAGGGTGAACTGGCCATGTCCTCTGAGATGGAGAAGCTACAGGCAGCCTTGTTCTTTGACAACGTCCCCGATACCTGGACGAAGCTGGCTTACCCCTCAACTTACAGCCTGGCAATATGGTGTGTTTTTCTTTCTCCAGGGGAGGGATTTCCCAAATCTCATATAAGCCTCTGCACTTAATTTCAGCAGATGCAGTTTTGCATAGTGTGCAAGGGAATTAAATAAGCTAAGGTGCTGTGCTGTTATACATTTCTTATAGTGAAGAGTCAAGTTACAGTGTCCTATATAGTTTCACATGACTGACATCATCCAAACAGTTGTCTCTGTCCATTTCTTTTTATTTGATGTCAGGTATAACGATGTGATGCAGCGTTGCAAAGAACTTGACAGCTGGACTCAGGACCTGTCTCTGCCCAGTGTGGTCTGGCTATCTGGGCTGTTCAACCCACAGTCCTTCCTCACTGGTAAAATTCATTTACAGCATATAGAAAAATTGCACAAATGCATTGACTTCTAACTAATTCTCAGTTATTTCTCAGTTATTTCATCGTGTCCTTGCATTCCAGCTGTGATGCAGTCTTTGGCACGTAAGAATGAGTGGCCTCTTGATAAAGTGAATCTGACAGTGGATGTGACCAAGAAGTTTAAAGAAGACTTCAACCAACCTGCCAGGGAGGGTGCATATGTATATGGACTTTATATGGAAGGTAGGCAAATACTGCCTCTTATTTTCTGTTTATTGTGGTGCAGCTTGGAGAGCCACAGGACACGTCTTTGTGCATAATTCTCCTCGTCTGTGTTTTAGTTCAAATAACATCTTACATTTAACTAGGTGCCTTTGCACCTAGGATGGTTTTCCAGTTGTGTGTCCGTTTTGTCACAATATCTCCAAGTAGCTTGAGGGAATTTCATTAAGTTTAACATAAACCGTTCACTCGGGCTCAAGGATTAATTATTGGAATTTGATGATCAATTTTTTGCTTATAACTTTACATAGAATAAGCATAGGATGATCAGTTGACACATTTAATATGTCAAAAAGGGAAAACGTCACCTAAACAACATGATGCTCTGCAAGAAACAGACTTTCTTCTCTGGAGGAGCAGCAGATATGGCCTTGAAGAGCAGCTAGGAGAGTAAATAGGGGCCATAAAAATGCCAAAAAGTTCTTTAAGTCTTCTTTCTCTCTTCTCCGCCTGCGCCCGACTACAGGTGCAAGATGGGACACCCAGAACGGAGTGATAACTGAGGCTCGTCTAAAGGAACTGACACCAGCCATGCCTGTTATCTCAGTTCGAGCTGTACCCAATGACCGTCAGGAAACCAGGAATATCTACGAGTGTCCCCTCTACAAGACCAAGATCAGAGGACCCACGTATGTTTGGACTTTCAGTCTAAAAACCAGGGAGCAACCTGCCAAATGGGTCCTGGCTGGAGTGGCTCTTCTACTCAGTGTGTGAAAAAGCGTAAGAGTTCTCAGTGAAGATGAAGTGTGTCCTCAGTGCTTCTGATGTCCCTTTTGAATTTATTAGTAGCGCAAAATAACTGGAATATAATAAGATTTCTTTTCTTTTTATTGAAAAAGGATAAAATGTACAGAGAAAAATGCCAATACTTCACACACTAGATCACAGTTAGAACTGAAAGTCAAAGCATGTTTGGAGCAAATCAAATCTATAAACTACAAGATACTCTAAAAGCAGGAGAAGAAGGAAAAAAAAGAAAACAAAGACAGTGCTGCCTCATTAGAGCGGCGTTCAAGTGTCTCATTTTGTTACACTTGTACCTCTTACAGTATGTTATGCATCACTTTTAATAGCACATTAAATTACACAGGTGAAGCCAATCTGACAACATGACAGTACAACCTCAAACTGCCTTTTCCTTCCTTCCCACTTCACAGTACACATGGGTGTAGTATTCATCCATTTAATAAAAAAAAATTAACAAAATAAATGTGTGTATACTAGCTCGTTTTTAACACAAGATCGCACATACTGTAGCTCGGATACTGCATGTGCTTACAAGTCAAAATCGTACTAGTTTGGCCTCTGTGTGTGTTTCTGCTAAGATGTCATCTAATCACTGTCAGACCAGTCGAGCTCCATCATGTCCATGGCTGCAGTAGCCATGTTGATCTTGGTTCCGTGCCGCACGCTGCAGCTCTTAACAGAGTTCTGATTAGACGATGCCCGCATGCTCACCTGCACCCCAGAGTGACCGACGACACCCACTTCACCCCTGATCTTTTGGCTGATGGCCTCGCTGACGTCTCCTCTCATTCCCTGCACTACAACTCCCATGTCACTCCTGCGACCCCTGACCCCCAGCTCACTTCTGACGCCGTGACCAATGACTTTCATCACTCCCAGGTCGCCCATGTTCATGTCCATGTCACCCAGTCTCTCGATCTCCCCCATCTCATCCATATCTAAAGACAGCATGTCCCCAAAGCCCCCCATGCTTCCATGGAGACCCTTAAACATGGTTGGGAGCCTCCCTCCTTCGAGACCAGCCTCCATCCCTCTCTCTTCTAGCGTGTCCCCGAGTTTCTCTATCTCCCATCCTCCCTCTCTATCCCTCTCTCCTTCCGCCTCCCCAAATCCCCCTGAGTACCCTCGGACAATAGTAGTCACCCTGCTTCTTTGCATTCCTCCCCTCTCCCTGTCCCCTTCCTCCCATGTCCTCTCCTCCCTCTCCACTACACCACCGGGGAAGCTCCTGAGTGTCACCTGCACCCTTCCTCCCTCCAGACTCCCACTGTCATCTCTGTCTCTCTGTCCCCAGCTTTTCTCCTCTAGGGTGCCCTCCTCTTCCTCTTCCTCCTCCCCTAACCTCCCCTGCAACCCTCGGAACATGGCGTGCAACCTGGCGCTGTCGAGCGAGCCCATCCCTCTCTCCAGCACCGTGCTGCTCCCCCTCTCTGTGTCGCCGTTGCTGAGCGTGCGAAGGAGAGAGCTGACACCAGCACTGCTGACCCCAGCGCTATTGGAGTCCTGAGAGTGTGAGCGGAAGAACGAGCCTGAGGAGCTGATGGACATCGGTGTGAAGAACTGACAGAGCCAAGGGTAAGATTATGAAAAAGGTATCAGTTAATTTTGTTTATGGCAGTTTGAGATAAATTATATACACGCAGGTTTTGCATACCGGTGAGATGTTTGAGCGCTCCATGAGTAGGGAGGTGGGGCTTGGATTCATGTTGGACCTCTCCATTAGCCTCTCTTCCCACAGTCTGAGCCTCCTCTCTCTTTCCTCTAGCTCCTTCTCCTTGGAGTAGAGTTCCCTCTCTAGCTTCCGGAGGCGCTCTAATGTTGACTCAATTTCACACCTAAAGTATTTGTACAAGTGAAAACACAAGTGGTCAATGATTAACTCCAAATTTTAAACAGGGGAAATGACTATATTCTGTGTTAATATGTGTTCTGCTGCAGACAACTACTAGTGCAACTAAACTAAAGTGTATATCATGAAAAAGTCCATTTTATTTGTAATTTATGTCATATATTCAATACACAGAAAGTGAACTATTTTCGGTCTTTTTATTTTAGTATTGATGTTAATGACTTGTAGCTCATAAAAATCAGAAATCCGAACCTCTGATTATTTGAATGTTTTCATTTTAAGGAAATTGCTATTCCAGCTAGTTTTCTAGGTGCTATTTCTAGTTTGGTACACACAACTACAATCATGGAGATGACTGCTGACTTGGCAGTTGTTCGTATAAAGGTCGTTGACCCTTTCCACAGGGTAAGAAGGACTTTTCAGAGTGTTGTATCAAAGCTTATTAATGGGATGCTGACTGGAAGGGAAAATTGTAGTAGGAAAAGGTGCACACGCAACAGGGATGATCGCACCCTTTAAAAAATTGTCAGGATAAATCGATTCAAGAACTTCAGAGTGAGTGGACTGAGCCTGGTTTCTGTGCATCAAAGCCACCACACCAAGAGTCTTAAGTGGGCTAAGGAGGTTAAAGAACTATGTGAAAGTCCTCTTTTCAGGTGAAATTCAATTTTGCATTTTAGTTGTACATCATATTCTTAGAGTCTGTCAGAAGAGCGGAGAGGAGCCAAGAATCTAAGGTGTTTGAAATAGTCTGTGATGGTTTGGGGCGCCATGTCATCTGCTGGTGTTGGTGACACTTTTTGGTCGACCACACTATATTATGTCCAAAGTCAACATGTCAAAAGGGGGATTTAGAACACTTCATTCTTCCACCTGCTGACAAACTTTATGGAGGTAGAGGGGTTGTTTCCAGAAAGACGTCTTGCAGCACCCAGCTATAGTGCCAAAACTACAACTGAGTGGTTTGCTGACTATGTTGTTACTGTGTTATTATTACTGTTATTGCCAACTTGTCTGGCCTGAACCTCATTGAGTGACCTGTGTGAATTATTGAAAAAAGGAAGACAAGAAACACCCGACCCAAAAATACAAACAAGCTGAAGGCCACTATCAAAGCAACCTGGGCCTCAATAACACCACAGCAGGGCAAACACTGGATTGAATCTGTGCTAAGCTACTGATGCAAAATAGTGAGGGCAACTAAGTGCAGGAAACTAAAATTAACTTTCATTTATTTCAGGCATTTTATTTTACATTCACTTGATACTTTCATTTTTCTATAACATTTAAATATTTTTATGTTTATGAGGAAGTAGTTTACAATTGTGAGCTATTGGTTTACTTTTTACGGCAGAACGCAATATTGTTTTAGTCGTCTTTTGAGGCAGTACTCTCCACTGCCACAAGAGGTCACTATTGGATTGGCTGTCGCTGAGCCTGCATTCACAAACAAAATCATCTCTCACAGCAACTAAATATAGACATGTGCAGAGTCATACCTCCTCCCGTATTCCTTCCATACTTCCCCTTTCATTCATCCCACCCCTTCACCTCCTTCACTCTCTCTCTCTCTCTCCTCCCTGCTTGTCCAAGTTTTTCCACCGATACCTAAAACTTCACTCAGAATTAATTGCCTTCCTGCACTCATGTTAAATATGCACAGAATTTTGCACCTTCTCTCCTCCTGCTGTTCCATTGGTCACCTCTCTCTCCCTTTCCCCTGTACCCCC